>JACEFZ010014894.1:0-49488 GCA_014155875.1 Cepaea nemoralis | reverse complement strand
GAATGTCTGAGATGAGTGAATTGACCCCACATGCTCAGATGTATATGTTGACTGATGCATGAGGAATTTGAGTGAGTGAGTGAAGTTACAGACTGAGAGAGAGGGAGTATAATCTCATGATAGCCGGCAACTTGATGTGAAATGCCATGACTATCACCAGAGAAATGGTTCGGCGTAACCATAAACTAAATAATAATTTAGTACACTCCGGTGCATAACAGCACTGTGTATAAAATATCATTCATGTTACTATCATCTAGTTTTGTGCGCTAAGCACGACACAACCAATATCATACATTACGCATATTACAGCATCTGTGTGTGTAATTTAAGCAAAATTCCACTTTGTATTTCATGTCACTACTGCTAACACATATGGTCTAGTGTAATGACAATAATGTAATACAATGATGATGATGATGACTGTAATGTAATGAATATGATGTAATAATGATTATGATGATAATGTTAGAATGATGTAATGATTTCTAATGTCTAAGCATGATGGTAATGATAACAATGTAATCATGATGAGGATGTAGTGGTTAGAAAAACCATGATGATGTTGATGATGATAATAAATATTACATCCATGAGAATGGAAGAAATCTTCTCATTTGAAGCATTTAATGAAGAAGAATACACCTGAATGCTATACAAGAATGATACAGTAATGTGCTTATATTGTTTATAAGCAAATACTCATTGAAATGGGAACTGATTTTTAAAAGCCCTTAATGTATGAGACCCTTTTTCTGAATAGAAAAAGATGAATAAGAGAATTAACTAGGAACATAATAGGATAGGAGACATCGTTGTAAATTCCAAATCAATCAAGGTATGACTTAACCGGTAGACCTGAGGACAGGCATAGGTGAAGATGAAACTGCACATCTGCTAGTCTAAAACTTGAACACCATATAATGGAAGATGGAATGGAGAGCAACCCATTATGTTGTGGATAACTATTGAGAGCACCAAGACTCTTTACCTTCCACTGTTTATTTTCCTAGGATCAAAATTCTTTTAGGTATTTTCTTTGTGATGTTCTTGGGAAAAATATAGAACATTTCAGTTCTGATGTTCACATTGCTGATATTTTTAGACTTAGGATGGATGATAAAATTGCAGGTAGTGGTCATTATCCAGTCTGTCAGGTCTGGATAATGACCACTACCTGCAATTTTATCATCCATCCTAAGTCTAAAAATATCAGCAATGTGAACATCAGAACTGAAATGTTCTATATTTTTCCCAAGAACATCACAAAGAAAATACCTAAAAGAATTTTGATCCTAGGAAAATAAACAGTGGAAGGTAAAGAGTCTTGGTGCTCTCAAATAGTTATCCACAACATAATGGGTTGCTCTCCATTCCATCTTCCATTATATGGTGTTCAAGTTTTAGACTAGCAGATGTGCAGTTTTCATCTTCACCTATGCCTGTCCTCAGGTCTACCGGTTAAGTCATACCTTGATTGATTTGGAATTTACAACGATGTCTCCTATCCTATTATGTTCCTAGTTAATTCTCTTATTCATCTTTTTCTATTCAAGAAAAAGGGTCTCATACATTAAGGGCTTTTAAAAATCAGTTCCCATTTCAATGAGTATTTGCTTATAAACAATATAAGCACATTACTGTATCATTCTTGTATAGCATTCAGGTGTATTCTTCTTCATTAAATGCTTCAAATGAGAAGATTTCTTCCATTCTCATGGATGTAATATTTATTATCATCATCAACATCATCATGGTTTTTCTAACCACTACATCCTCATCATGATTACATTGTTATCATTACCATCATGCTTAGACATTAGAAATCATTACATCATTCTAACATTATCATCATAATCATTATTACATCATATTCATTACATTACAGTCATCATCATCATCATTGTATTACATTATTGTCATTACACTAGACCATATGTGTTAGCAGTAGTGACATGAAATACAAAGTGGAATTTTGCTTAAATTACACACACAGATGCTGTAATATGCGTAATGTATGATATTGGTTGTGTCGTGCTTAGCGCACAAAACTAGATGATAGTAACATGAATGATATTTTATACACAGTGCTGTTATGCACCGGAGTGTACTAAATTATTATTTAGTTTATGGGTTACGCCGAACCATTTCTCTGGTGATAGTCATGGCATTTCACATCAAGTTGCCGGCTATCATGAGATTATACTCCCTCTCTCTCAGTCTGTAACTTCACTCACTCACTCAAATTCCTCATGCATCAGTCAACATATACATCTGAGCATGTGGGGTCAATTCACTCATCTCAGACATTCATATGTATGGATGATCATTTCACTCAGTCTATAGACACATTCATATTGGTATGGGTGATCATATAGGAATCATCCATCACACATCCTTCATACTGGCATGTAAGGTGGGTACTTATGTGATTTCCCAATGATAACCTTAAATGTTAACACCATTGACATCACAATGAGATCTCACCCATTCATCAGACACAATCATATCAGTATGGATGACAATCATGCATATGTAGGTGCTTTATCCATGATAAATTCACAGTCACAGGTTCAATAACAATGATATTACAATTAAATCTCCTCCCTCATCAGAAATTATAATATTTCCTGACTGATAATTAATCATTCATACTGAGGTGGTTTACAAAGGATACATTCACATCTGTTTACAATAATGAATCACACATGACATAAATTTATGTGATCATTAGACACACTTATGCAATTCACCCAGGATTTAGCAACAGGAAATCCATGAGTTATCACATGCTCTCATAAAATGCATACAATTTAGGTGATATATCCAATTCACATTCAGGCATTATGAATTAAAATACTTCTTGCATGGCGGTTGGTTACGCACTATTATGTGGCACAAATATTATTATTCCCCATGGTTGACAGCCATGTCTATATATTTGCCTTACCCCATGTGTGCTGTACCATCACACAAATTATGATACATGTAGAACTCTTTTTGGTTCTCATGTGTTCATGAACTACCAGAAAACTATTTGTTTGCTATGTGCTCATGTCAAAATTAAATCTACTGATTAATTACACACTACACTAGTTTGACTTACCAATGGTTACACATTTACAATAGTTTCCTTAAGTCTTAAGTTACCCTAGTTCATTGTAGATTGAGTTGCTTAAGAAATAAAATTTACAACATGTGTCTAGTGTTTATACATTAACTAAGTTGTTTAGCTGGAGAAAATAAAACACTGCGGTTTTCTCCTAATGTACAGTTTATCTTATGACTGTGATAACTGAGTATAATATTATTTAGTTGCTACTAGATTATATTCTTAAGAACTCACCATTCCAATCATTGTAGATTGAGTTGCTTAAGAAATAAATGTACAACTTGGATTAATGCTTATACATTAAATCAGTTGTTTACTTTCGGAGAAAATAAATTTCACTATGGTTATTCTTAATGAATAGTTTATCTATAAACTATAAACATTAAATATATTATAATTAACTTCTCAAGAAGTCACCACGCGTTCAACAAGTCGACTTACCAACTCTTCTTCTGGGAACAAGGGACTCACAACTTATCTAAAATTTAAAAGAATTAAATATGGTGTTTACCTTATTTATCAGAATGACCTCAACATGTCGACATGTTTCATGATCTGAATGAGATGCAATTTCTCACAGCGATTTCGTAGGCTGAGGATTTTCTTTTCTCGTGAATTGTGAAACTCTCTCACTCCTTCCGCTGCTTCAGTTCTTATGTCTCATGCTGACTGATGAACAAACAGGCCATGTCGCTCTTCGTGTTGCTATTTATGCGGTCCTTTTCCGGTTAACGTTTTTCATTGCCAACGGGTATATTTAATCTTGGATCGTACAAATGTGGAACAAACCAATCCTGTTGCGGTGAACGCCGATTTTGTCGTCCTGGAACTATTTAACGTGATGTTAGGTTTGTTAAAATATAATATATCACACCATGCATCTCGGCCTACCTAGTTTACTTCAGAGGAAAGGTAACACCAATATTTCTGGAACAAGACAAGCTTAACAAGCTGCCGGATCTGCAAAGCAATGCTCTAACCGTCCGCCTGTCGGAGCTTCGATCCTAGACCATCGGCCAACCAAGGGCCTGATCTGCCCTGCCATGATATTTTGTCTTTAGGTTGGATTTCCTCGCACCAGGATACCCTCCCAATTGCTCTCCTCCACCTGAGGCCGTTCACACACTGTGAGGTGTCGGGTTTGGTAAGCGCCGCCCAAAATTCAACGCTAACAGACAGAAGGTATTACCGTCTACTTACATACGGTAGCTCAGTCATATCTCACTAACACCTGACGGTCATTGAAATATCTCAGTCTGAATCTCATCATGTTTCTCTTGTACCTTGAGGTGTCGAGGTGAAGTATAAACAGCGGGAGAGTGCCCGCTTATGGGCTTCATGTATCGATATTCCCATGGACTCTGTTATTCCCTGTGTCCATTGTTTACGTGGCCGGCCTCTTCCTCTGCTTCCCTCTGGTCTGTACATCATTGCTTGTTGTGGTATACTGTTAGTTGGTAACCTGCTTGCATGGCCAAACCATTTGACTTGCTGCCTTCTAATAAAATCTAGTGCAGCTATCCCCCGCTTTAGTCCTGATTTCTTCATTTCTGATCTTATCTCTTCTTGAAACATTGAGTATTCTTCTCAGGAATCTCATTTCTGTTGTTGTGATTTTTCTTTTCTCTTTTTCTGTCATTGTCCAGGTTTAACATTGGTAACATAGAGTTGGTAAGAAAATTGTGTTGTAATTGTGCTTTCTTAGTAGTCATTGAAATAATTTGGTCATATTAAGCGTCACAGTGACTCGGAAAGATGGAAGTCATCATTTCTGGACGAAGGGGCAGCAGTGAACGAGCGTGAAGATGGACACAGAGACCTGCAGACAGCCTGGGCAGGAAGGGGGGGGGGGGGGGGAGAAATGGCAACGGCGTTGATGAGTGCGACGTTTTGAAAAGGATCTTTACATGATGTTGATCCAATCATTGTATTTTAAGGTGTTGCAGTTTCGTCAACATTCGTCTCAGAAACCACATCTCCGTTGCTTCCAAGGTTTTTATGGTAAACTACTGAACATACACTTGTCAGGAAATAAAAAACTGGCCAGAAATGTTGGAGTTGATTGCGACATTCTGTAATGGACGTGCAACTAACTTTAACGGGAATTTGTAATAAATAAGCTAAATAACAAAACACAAGTCCTCGTTTCTGTCCTAATAACCCCTCTAAGTACAGCGTATATAAAGCAAATGAACAACAAGTTAAGTTTAGTTTAGTTTAGTCGATGGATCAACATCACGGCACACGGGTGTGACCCATAAGTGCTCCGTTATACTCCTAACTCAAGCCTGAGTCCGGAGAATCTAAGCACAGTGCACGAACTCCGTAGCACCGGCGAGGATCCTGAAATACTTTGGGTAGATTTTTAACTCGAAATTTTGCCCGGGCAGCGCCGTTAGGCTACTCTTTTTCTATTTCCAACTGCCAAGGAATTTTTTACGTGAGCAGCAATACACACGGGCGTCTGATCTCACTACCCAGAGACCAGGGGAAATGTTGTTACTAGAAGTCCACGTGAAAAAAAAATCCCGGTCAAACAACAACAACAACAACAACAACAACAACAACAACAACAACAACAACAACAACAACAACAACAACAACAACAACAACAACAACAACAACAACAACAACAACAACAACAACAACAACAACAACAACAAACAACAAAACAACAACAACAACAACAACAACAACAACAACAGCAGCAACAACAACAACAAATATTATAAATGATAACTGGCACCATCCCTCCTTGACAGACTATGGTTTGTTACATTTTGTTTCTATCATGACATAACAACTACAACCCTTGGCGGTTGCGAATGTTATACCTCTCCATGGCACAACGCCGGGTCTGAATTGTAGAGACAGAGACCACGTCTTGCCAACGCAAGATGATCCCTCTCTAGACCTGCCTAGTATACTACAGAGGAAAGGTAACTCCAACACACCTGGTACAAGGCAAGCTGCAGAAGCTGCCGGATTAGCAAGGCAATGATCTGTCTGTCCACCTGTCGGAGCTTCGATCCTAGACGAGTTTCCGACTAAGACTTGGGGCCGTGGTCTACCCCACCATGACATTTAATCTGCAGGTTTCATTTCCTCGCACTAGGATAAAACGTGTACATTCCAAGTTGAGCTCATCCGCCCGAGGTCATTGGCACAATGTGGAATCAGCGCCGCCAAACATTCGGGGCCAACAGAAAGCAGGTAGTGCCGTCTACTATAAATGATAACATATTACATATAAATAATAGGGCACAACCGTAAGAAAAACAGGAAATGCATGGCGGAGGATGCGTGCGCAACTTCCGTGTACAGGAAAAGCGCGCAATGGTTCAAACGTTTTGATGGCAAATAGGAAACGTGCGGGCAGAAATATGCTACAGTCTGGCCGTAAAAAAAGGTAGAGTTAGATACGGATATATGGTAGGGATAAAAGCATCATACAGAAGGAGATAGTCATTATTATCATGTGTCATACTGATAAGTGTGGGCGGTCATGATTCGCCAACTCACTCGATCACCAGAGTCCTGGACCACGCCTGTATTCTTGTTCCGATTGTAGTATGCCTTTTGTTCAACCATCTAGATCAGTGGTTCTCAACCGGTGGGGAATCCCTCCCCCCTTTTCAGGGGGGGGGGGGGGATTGTAGGGTTTCCAGGGGGGAATTAAGATTATTTCAAGATCGCGTTAATATAAGAACCGATTACTTGATATTGTTTTCCCCTTCATACTTTACGGTTCTGTACGTCTCACACTTCTCAAATTCATTTTATAAAGTAAGTAGACCCACAAATCACATTTTATGTGGACGTCTAGACTTGTTTTAGTATGTGCTATTAAATTTAGCTTCCATTATTACGTATACTGTGTAGGGGTAGGTGGGATTTTTAGGTAGGAAATACGAAAAGGGATGGGGGGAATGACGTTCTGAACATTTGGTGAAAGTGGGCACGGGCAAAAAAGGTTGAGAACCACTGATCTAGATGCTTATCTCTCTGTCTTCCCCTTGTTCTCCCCATCCCCCTTTTTCAATCTTGCCAGTTGTCACAAAGATCTCCAGTTTATTTCTTCTCATAATATGCCTAAACAATCTCGACTGTCCACGCCTTATTTCATGAATCAATTTACGACTTCCATTTATTTCCTGTAGGACTTGCTCATTGTTGTTTTTGTTTGTTTGTTTTGTTGTCTGTCCATGCTATTCTTTGCATTTTCGTCAGAAACCACATCTCCACTGTCATTAGTTGTGTCTCAACCTGTCTGCCCACTGTCCATGTTTCACATGCAGTAGCCGACTCTGTGTTGCAAAAGCACGAATGCAATTCGTAATCCCGCACACCGCGTTCGAAAGAGAGCTGCGGCTGATTTGGTAGCAGACAGCCTTGCGTTGGTTTTCATACAATGGTATGAGTGCCAGTTGTTCAGAAAGCAAAGTACAACCCCAGCAGTTTTTAGCTAATCATGATTCCAGGGCAAGTTTGCCATTGCTTTATGAACGATCGGCACCCATAAAAAATACCCAGCGCAGCTGTGTTTCGAAGCGGTATGCGGGGTAACGAACTGCGTCAATAACCTCTTCGCCGCGGAGCCGGTAATGGTAAACTACTGAAAGGTAAATTGTCTAGTACATCAGTCTAGTGTTGGGGTTGATCACAACGTCCCACAAAGGATATGCAACATTTTTGTATACAACAATAGCGAGGAGTATTGCGTGTCACCCGAGTACCATCAGCCACGTGGTTTCGCGTGTAATGGCCGACAATTAAAACCAAATAAATGAGGAAATGGAACACGCCAAGTGTTCGTGAATTCTTCCACACATGTCACTGGGCATAGGCCGACAGTCTGTCTGCATGCTGCCTGCCGAATGTAAACGAACCTCTTGTAAATCTTCTTCTCTCGTTTTTGTTTTGTTTGTTCATTCCTCTTGCGAGGGAAGTGCGTCATACCTGGTTATGCATCTCATAGGTCGGCGTGTCCGACATCGGCAAGTTTTATGTCATGTGTGCTTCCTCTAGACAGATTCCGTCCCAGGTAGCGGGGTAAATCTACAAGTTCGTCGCTTTTATTTCCTAACAATTTTCCCAGGGCAGCGGCCTGAAGGCCTGCTCATTGCGATTGTTTAACTGCGGGGGGATTTTAAAGGTGCGCAACTTGCACACTGAGCCCACTGTTTTTCGCCATTATCTGAGAGGGACTAAGTGTCTGACCTCACTACCCAGGAGATTAGGGAACTGTGTAGTATCAGCAAGAAGAGTATCTTATGCAATAAGTCACTATCTTTGAATGTAAGAATTAGAATGCTGAAGTGCTATATAGAACCAGTTTTGCTGTATGGCAGTGAATCTTGGAATGTAACTGAACAAATTAGAAAGAAATTAGAAGCAATAGAGATGTAGTTCTTGAGACGAATGTTGCGAATTCGTTGGACTGCCAGGTACTATGACGATTGCCCTGAAAGGGGCTACTGAACTATACATTATATCAACAATAAAAAAAGACAACAGCTTCTTTGGTCATGGGGGTGGAGTCGCATCGAGAACCTCGGACAACTGTCAGATCGCGGGAATAGAGGCATAAGCAGACCCAAGAGAAATAATGGGGCTGGATGATTTGAGACGGTGGCATTGGAGGATATCAGCAGGGGGGGGGGGGGGGGGTTGTATGGATGAGACAAAAACACTGAGCTGATTCACGACTCTGGTGATCGAGTGAGATGGCAAACTTGACCGTCCACGCTTACCTACATGGCACATAATGATGATAAGTACGATAGTTCTCATAACATTACAGCATCAACACTAATAGTATGATAGTTCTTCGGGAAGATAACCCAGTCAACAAATGCCTGAAGAAGTCGGATGTGTTAGCCGAAAGGTAGGCAGTTTATATTTACAGTAGTAAACATGGCAGTTCTGCTGTAAACAGACACAACGCAATTGCGTCTAAAATAACATCCCAGACGAACGCAGAAGAAAAAGAAGAAGAAGAAGAAGAAGAAGAAGAAGAAGAAGAAGAAGTATGAAAGTTCTCCTAACAATCCACCATCAACAGGCTGATAAATTAACGCACACAAACACGTGCGGCAGATGGCCAGAACATCAAGATGTTGAAACACCGAACGATAATTAAACTTGCGTCATTTCCGCCAAAATTATACCGGCTAAACACGAAACAAGCAGAACTTATCAAACAATAACTTCATGAAATAGTAAAGAAACAACAAAAACCACAAACCATTAGCAAGCGAACATTCCGCTTGGCATGCGTAATTCGTTATCTCGTTGCACGCCATTCTTTGCGGTAATCTGGAGTGGATAGTAAACGATCCGTTTTGTTTGTAACAACTAGCAGGCATCTGTATTCGATAATTTCTAACAAATTCCAGCAACAAGGTAGCGAGCTAAGATGGGCGTAGTTGTCTTTTCAAATGTGGAGTTGCGATAGCACAGTTGTAGCGTCATTTCCCTGCAAGAACAGCCGTAATGGCGCGCTAGGAAAGGTCATAACGAATTGCGTCATGAACATGGTCGTAGACGGGTTTGACGGATCAACATCACGGCACACGGGTGTAACCCATAAGTGCTTCTTTCTGTTCCTAACTCAAGCCTGGGTCTGGAGAAACTCAGCTCAGTGCACAAGCTCAGTCGCACCGGTGAGGATCCTGAAATACTTTGGGTAGATTTTAAACTCGAAATTTTGCCCGGGCAGGCCGGTAGGCTACTCTTGTTCAATTTCCAACTGCCAAGGGATTTATTTTTACGTGCTCAACAATACACACGGGCGTCCGATCTCACTACCCAGAGACCAGGGGAAATGTTGTTAGAAGTCCACAAGTTGAAAAAATCCCGGCCATCACAGGGGCTTGAATCCGGGACCTCCAGCACCCGAGGCGGACGCTGAGGCGGAGCCCAGCATAACCCTACCGGGAGACCACTCAGCCTCCCTCTTGATGATACATATGCTGGGTGTGGGGGGGGGGGGGTGGAGTCCGGAGTACAAGGATGATACCCCAACAGAAAACAGATAACAGTTGCATTAATTAAAACTTTAGAACTACTACTGTGTAGTTCCCCCTCTTCCCCCCCCCCCCCCCCCGCTCGCTTTGAACTCAAGCATAGTCCGTACACACTACTTCTTGTACTGCTGGAATGAATTGTACGTGCGGATTAGCTTTCTCTATTAAGCCTGGGCTCATCGTCTGCGAAAGTGAGGGAAAGTCTGGCCAGTCGCTCATTGCATCCAGGCCGACAAAATGTGATGACGTTATCAAACTATCGACCCATAGCCGGATACTGCTTCATCATCATCAAGTGCCATGCCGACTGGCGTAGGCGTTCATGACTCTCCACAAACCTCGGTCTTTGGTTTTCTGGATCAACTCTGCTGATGATATTCCTCCATGCCACCGTCTCAATCCGTTCAGCATCTTTTCTCTTAGTCAACCTCTGCCTCTCTTCCCCTCGATCTTTCCAGTTGTTACTATGTTCTCTAATGCCACTCTTCTCATCACACGACCGAAGAAAGCTGTATGTCTCTTTCTTATTGTTGTATATAATGGTATAGTTTCATTAGTCTCTTTCAGGCAATCGTCGTCGGTTACTCTGATAGTCCAACGAATTCGCAACATTTCGTCTCAGGAACCACATCTCTGTGGCCTCCAAGTTCTTCCTAATTTGTTCATTTACATTCCAAGATTCCTCGCCATGCAGTAAAACATATTCTATACAGCATTTCAGCCATATGTCAAGTATTTGAGACAGGTTCTATACAGCACTTCAGCCATTTGTCAAGTAGTTGAGACATAATCTATACAGCTTGCAACACTCGCATTCTTACATTAAAATAAAAACTGCACAGGGAGGTAAAAAGCTACCGGGAGTTCAATCCCCAGCTGTAAGAGAAATACTGTTTCCGATCATTACGACCAGAGGTACGACGTCCGCTTGTCGCCGCAGAAATGATTCGATTCCGTGGACGGCAAGGGAAGCCGCGGCAATAAGCTAAACCACAACCCACACGTTTAACTGATTCAGTTCCTCATTATCTTTGTCTGTCGGTTGCTGGTATTATTTCCAGAAACCACACTCCATTGTTATTAGATGTTTTATAGCTTGTCTGATTATTGTCCAAGTTTAACATGTATACAGCAGTACATGTTCTATGTAGCATTTCAACATTCTTTTTCTCGTTGCATTCGACAACTTTTTAATTGGTCAGTATGTTCTCCATCTTATAAATGGCTACCTTTTGACAGTGTGGGAAAGAGAATAGATTGAAACTGTGGCATCTGTAGAACAACGGTGGGCGCGTTAGCGAAGTTGACAAGGAGCTGCGCTGATAATGTCATGAACGTGGTAGTACGAGGGTTTGACGGCGGAACACGTCGCCTGCTAAGTGAAGGAAAAAATGGTCACTTGTTCCTGTAGACAATGTGATGTCTCTAGTACACTACAGCACGTGGCAGGATACTGCTTGGGAAACAACAACAACAACAACAACAACAACAACAACAACAACAACAACAACAGAGGTTACTATGGTCGTGGGTGAATGGCGCCTACGTTTACATTTCTGTGTGCTGACGGCAGGTTACGGGGTTCTCTCCCTACACCGGTCAGTTGGACTGCAACGTTGACTTGTTGTTCAGAAAGCACTGGCAATCTTCATTCATTCATTCATTCATTCATTCATTCATTCAGTAGCATGTCCTTTGCAGAACCTCGCTCCCATAACAACCGTCCGGAAAACTTCTCGATCACAAGCAAGATGTCCCCCGTTCGATACACCCATCTGGAGATCATCTGCCACATCCTGCACCCATCTTCTCTTTGGTATTTCTCGTCCTCTCTTCCCTGGCATATACTTCTCCATTATTGTTCTCTCCAAAGTTTCATGACGTTTAATGTGGAAAACAATATGTTAATTGTCTTTATTTTATTATTTTTAGTAGCCAGCCTTCTTCAATATTCAGCTCTTGAAGTATGGATGCATTTGTTCTTTTCTGTATCCAAGATATTCTTAGAACTCGTCTATACCATTTTATTCAACGGCATTTATGCGCAATTGCAATCTACTGAACGTAAACTTTCCTAGTAAATCAACCTGGGGTTGACGCAACGTCCTACAAAGGACATGCAACCTTTTATGTATACAACAATAGCGAGGAGTATCGTGATTCATCTTGGTACCATCACCCACGTATTTTCCCTTGCAGTGGCCGAACACCAAAGCCAAATTATTTTCTTTAGCTGCATATCTTTTACAGGACGTCACAGTCAACCCCGACATATTTTGGGCTGTTTGTGATTTCTTGGCAAGTTTACGTTCAGTAGTTTGCCATTGCTTTCTAAAAGACCGGCACTCATACCATTGTATGGGAAATCAACGCAAGGTGATCTTCCAAATCGCCCTGCTGTGTTCCGAAAGCGGTATGCGGGATTACAAATTGCTTTCGTAACCCCTTTGCCACAGAGCCAGCCAAAGCCATATAGATGAGAAATTGAACGCGTCAAGTGTTCGCGGATACATGAACATATGGCTGTGAGAAAATGACGAAAGCCTGCAAACCGCCGAGTCTAAAGGAACACATTGATAAATCAAAGTTCGCAAAAGTGCGCCAGGTTCCCATCACGTCAAAATGTTGAAACCATCGGCGATAATTAAACCTGCGTCATTTCCCCCGAAATTACGCAAATCCAAACATGAAAAAAAAAAGCACAACGTATTAAACAATAGTGAAATAGTAAAGAAATAACAAAACAGAGCAAACCATTTGCAAGTGAATAATTGCGATTGGCATGCTCACTTGGTTATCACGTGGCACGTCATTTTTGCGGTAATATGATAACATGAAGTCGGTAAAGGACTACGTGTTAATAAAATCTGTCCATTCTCCTGTGTTTGTGTGAATCATAGTTTTGTTTGTAACAATTAGCAGGCATCAGTGGTCGATAATTTTTAACGCATTAAGGAAGCAAGCTAAACTGTGATAACCCAGCAGCTGCGTAATTTGCCTGCTAGTTCAGCTGCTCTAGGTTAGATCCCAGATAAGCTAGGAATGGGAATGTTTCCTACCATTACGGCCAGCCGTGCGATGAAAGGACTGTTTCCGACCACTACGACCAGCCGTGCTAGGAATGGACTGTTTCCTACCATTACAACCAGCCGTGCGTGGAATGGATTGATTCCGAACACTACAAACAGCCGTGCTAGAAATGGACTGTTTCCTACCATTACGATCGGAGGTACGATGAATGGACAGTTTCCGACCATTACGGCGAACTCTTGTAACTCGAGAAAATGTGGTCGATTTGGCGAACTGTATGACTAGCCGCGGTATCGCAGTGGCTTGAGGTATAACCTGTCAGCACTGGATCATATCCTTCCTCCCTCCCCCAACCAACCACCCACCCATTCAACAACCGACCAACCACCCACCTATCCAACAACCAACCCACCAACCAGCAACCCATCCAGCAATCAACCAACCAGCCAGCCACCCAACCTCCCACCCATCTAACAACAACACAACCAGCCACCCACCCATTCAACAACCAACTATCCAGCCACCCACCCAACTACTCCATAACAACCAACCAACCAACCACTCACCAATCCAACAACCAACTAACCAGCCAGCCACACTTCCAACAACCAGCCACGCAACCACCCATATATCCAACAACCAACCACTCACCCATCCAACAACCAGCCACGCAACCACCCATAAATCCAACAACCAACCACTCACCCATCCAACAACCAGCCACGCAACCACCCATATATCCAACAACCAACCACTCACCCATCCAACAACCAGCCACGCAACCACCCATATATCCAACAACCAACCACTCGGCCATCCAACAACCAGCCAACCATTTACCCATACAACAACCAACTTAACCACCCATCTATCCATCGAACAACCAACCGTACTCTCATCCAACAACCAATAACCCACCCATCCAACAACCACCCACCCATCCAACAACCAATAACCAATCCATCTAACAAAGCACCAACCAACCACCCACCCATCCAACAATTAACAAACCAACCATCCACCCATCTAACAACCAACCAAACATCCACTCATCCAACAACCACCTACCCACCCACCCATCAACCAACCACCCACCAACCCACCCATCCAACAATTAATCAGCCCACAAAGTACCCACCCTCCAACAACCAACCAGCCAACTAACCACCCATCTATCCAACAACAAACTAGCCAACCACCCATCTATCCAACAACCAACCAGCCAACCATCCATCCATCTAACAACCAACTAACCAACCACCCACTCATCTAACAACCAACCAGCCACTCATTACGCAACCGACCAACCATCCACTCATCCAACAATCAACGACCAACCCATCCAACAACGAACCACCCACCCATTCAACAACCACCCATCCACCAATCCAACACCCACTCACCCATCTAACACTCAACTAGCCAACCACTCACCCATCCAACAACCAACCAGCCAACCAAGCACCCACCCACCCATCCAATAACCAACCACCCACCACCCATCCATCAATCAATCAGCCAACCACCCACCCACCCAACAACCAACCACCAACCCATCCAACAACCACCCACCAACCCATCCAACAACCACCTACCCACCCACCCATCCAACAACCAAGCAACCAACAAGTACCCTTCTCCGAGGCAGCAACACCCACAGACCCACACCTCATTTCCCTTGCATATTGAGAGCTCACAAAAAGAAAACGATGACGTAAACAGTAGCCCTCAAAATGCGTGGACTCGTGACCACCAACACACAAACCTCTGACGTTTTGTTACGTGTAGAATGAGTCACGAAAAATTAAGATTGTCGACCAGGGAATAACTGATTACCGTGCTTCGATATTTTTTGATGTGAACGAAATCAAGAACAGATTCAGTAAAATCATGAAACGACTTGCGTACAGCATATTTTCTGTCGTCATTCCCGCAGTAACCAACCGACCGCTTCGTTAGCGCGCCTACATATTTCCACATGTTATATGTTAGACATGCATCACTTTGTGCAATATCAGTCCCACAAACAATGATAATGTATCGTTATGTAGAAGAGACTGCCGTATGAAGAATGTACGGGTCTGATACGATTTTAAAATTCACCTACAGTCTGACGTCAGCGTCTCCTTCTTCGCCTGTTTCCTCCTCCTCATGATCCCTCTTCGTTTTCTTCTATTTTCATCCTCCATCCTCCACCTCTTCTTATTCCCCCTCTCTTTCTTCTTCGTCTACGTCTTCTCTTCTATATCTTTATCTTTTCTCCTCCCCTCCCTTCCCATCTCCCCCATCCTCTTCCCTCTTCTTTTTGTTCATTCTCCTCCTCCTCCTCCTCCTCCTCCACCTCCTCTTCCTCCTTATCAGCAAGATCTTCTTCTTCTTCTTCTTCTTCTTCTTCTTCTTCTTCTTCTTCTTCTTCTTCTTCTTCTTCTTCTTCTTCTTCTTCTTCCCCCACTTACTCTTCCTTATCGTTCTTCTTGGATGTCTGCATGACCAAATAGATAAGAGCCATCGTTGTTAAACATCCGGTGCGCTGATGCCGAGGTAACAGTGTAGTTAAACCCCTACACTGGTCAGTTGGCAATGTTGACTTCTCGTCCTTGACTAGGGAACGTAAATTACAAGTATCTCTGAAGTCGGAGTGGGTTCGCCTGATGACACTGGTAATAAGGAAAATTAATTTGCACTCAGTCAAAAGCACTAGAAGTAGTAGCAAGTGAACGGATTACACTTGAGTTAAAAGCCAGAGAATTATTTAAAAAAACAAAACAAAAAAACACACACACATCTGCCTTCTTCCTCGTCTTCCCCTCCTCCTACTTATCCTTCTTCTTCCTCCTTCTTCTTCCTCCTTCCACTCCTTCTTCTTTAGCCATTTATGTCTCAAACAACAGTTTGTATTTTTAAATTAACTATACAGTGGATGCCGGCTCCCTGGTCTAGAGGTTACACGACTTTCTCCGTAATCTCGTATACTCTCGTAATAACGTGACGTTGCGCGAGAATCGGTAGCGGTTCTCTCCGCGTCGGTAACTTACGGGGTATGTGAGTGAGCCGGTCGCTCAGAAAGCAATGGCAAACTACTGAGCGTAATCTTGCCGAGAAATCAACAATCAGCTGAAAGATGCTGATGTTGACAGCGATGTCCTGTAAAGGATATGAGGAAAAAAAATACAGTGGATTCGGAGGTCTTAAAGTAATGACGTCAATGGTATAGAAAGTAAGCAAGTAAAAGACCTTTTCACAGACCTGAGACGTATGTGGTATATTAGGCTGTCTTTTTATACACCAATCAGCTGTAGGTGGGTCATTTGGTCAGTATCAAGCTAGCCACCTTTACTTACAAGACATTTCCAGGTACGTATCTTAGGCTGAGTTAACCTGGGAGGCAAGGTCAATTTTCAAATTCTATTGACTGGGATTCGCTGATGCGGATTGGAACCCATGACCATTGCCAGCAGGCAAACGTCTAGCGACACCGCCACCACGGCTTCCACGTTACGTGTATAACGAAGTTAAAATAACAACCATGATCACCGGAGATATGAACTAACTGTCTGCGCCCTGAGAAGTAAAGTTAACAAGTTATTTGCATATCCTTTACAGGACGTCGCAGTCAAGCCCAGCATGTCTTGACTGGAAACCATCGACCTGGTTTGTATCAACAGTGGCTGTGTCACCAGGACAGCAAGCCGTCCAGGCGATGAGGACAGTGCTATTGATCTGGCGCTAGTTTCACCTTCACTCACTACAGTGTGTAGATGGGGTGTCCTAGGACACCATGGCAGCGACCACCACCCTTGCAGCATATTGGTGGAGAAAGGCAGAACCAGGCAGCACAAGCTAAAGGTAAAGACGTTCCAGTATGACAGTACAGGGCAAGATGTGGTGAGTAAAATAAGACGTGACAAGCGCAGAACGTTTCAGGGCAGGAAAAAAAGCTGGGAGCAGCCACCGTGGTGGAGTTTCGAGGTGGAGAAGGCTTGGGTGGATAAGCGTAGTGCTGTAAGGAGATGGCAAAATGCCAAGAAGAACAGAGCTGGTCATCCTAGTCCCTGCTTGCACTTAGAAAGAGAGATGCACACAAAAGTAAGCTATTTCAAAAAAACTGGTCAAGGTGGTTAAAAGCGAAAAATGGGCAGAGGTGTGTCAAAGAGTAAGCACAGACAAGTCACTGAAATTGTTCTGGCGACTACATAAAAGCATGAGTGGGGTAGTCAAGAATAAGAGCATTTCTGACTTCCAAAGGTGCTGACCTCATCTGGCAGAGGACTGACGAGGACAAGGGCAAAGCCCTCTTTGAACGCTACCTTGAGCAGAGCAACCAGACAGACATGGGAGGCCGAAATCTGGCCAAGGAGGTCACCTCAGACAGATGCAAGGCCCAGAACACTTCGGAGGAAGACACAGTGACAGTGAAAGAAATCAAGGCTGTGCTTCGACGATCAAAAAACAGTGCTCCAGGTCCTGATGGCATAAGATACGACGACATAAATAGGTGTACCGACAATGAGCTAGAGAAACTAGCAGACATGTACAACAACAGTATAGGGAGTGCTAGCATCAAGGAGGAATGGTTACACAGCTATCTGATTCCCTTGCCGAAGCCTGACAAAGACCACAAAAAAAATTCAGGGATATCGAATTATAACCATGCAGAATACAATAGGCAAGCTGCTGGAGAAGGTAATTGCCAGGAAAATATCAAGCCAACTAGAGAGGCAAGGTGTTTTCCCACCTATCCAGGGTGGGTACCGTCCAAAAAGAGAAACCTGGACCAATGCAGCAGTCTTTGCCCATGATGTCTATGAAGGTTTCCACTCAGGCACTGAAACCGTTGCTGCAGCGATTGATCTTGAGGACGCATACAACAGAGTACCACTGGATTTTTTAATGTTTCAGCTTCTTGAACTAAACGTAAGTCCATTCCTCCTTAGTTGGATCGCTGCAGCCCTCTTCCAACGGAAAGTAGTTTTTAGATGTGGCAGTTGGACTTCGGAACCAACAAGCAATATATCCTGGCCTACCACAGGGATCACCATTATCTCCGGTACTGTTCAACGCCTACACAGTGAGAATCACCAGTGAGCAGATCACTGGACCTGGCAGGACATTGTCATATGCCGATGATGTTTTAGTGTATCGTCAGGGTAAGGATAGAGAGGAGGTTGCTGTGGAACTACAAACCGAACTCAATCGCATAAGTACTTGGTGTGATGAAGCTGGGGCAATGGTCAACCCAACAAAGGCAACAGTGACTTGGTTCTCGTTGAATAATCATATTGTCAACAATCCAACACCAACTGTAATGCTGTGTTCAGAGACGGTGGAAAGAACGCAGGCAATGAATTACCTGGGGATACGGTTTGATCGAAGCCTTGCTTATAATGTGCACATAGACCAGGTGATAACAAAGGCCAAGCGGGGTTTGGCAGCGATGCGGGTGATGGCGGCAGCAAACTGTGAGCAGCGCCATCTATGTCTTCTGTACGAGGGGCTGGTCATGTCTGTTTTGGAGTATGCAATGGCAATCCTGACTCTCAGCCATAAGCAGATAGAAAGGATGGAAAGGATACAGAATGAAGCTATGCGCATTATTCTTGGATGTACAAGAGATACAGCATGCAGGGCGATGCGCTACCTTCTTGATTTTCCAACCATTGAAGAGAGAATGCAAGTTTGCAGGGCACGCGCCTACCTCAGAATTAACGCAAACACACAGCATCCACTGCATAGTGAAATTAGGAAGGTGAAGGGCAGCAGGTTAAAAAGAGGACGGTCGTGGATGGGTCAAGCCGAAGACATTCTTCAACAGGTGTGTTCACTTTAGGACTTAGAACCTGGCGAGGAGTGGGTGCAAGTGCCAACAGACTTCTGCACATCCTTTTCAGTTTGCATCCAACTAGATAGAAAATGCAGACAAGAAAATCCGGCTGCTGTGGAGGCTGAAGTACAAGCGTTGATTTTCGAGAATTCGCTAGACAGTGACGCGGTCATCTACACAGATGGGTCGGTCGTCCGACATGTGAGAAGCTCATGGGCCTTTACAGCTCGGGCCGGAGGGAGAATTGTGAAGGAGGACTCTGGTGCTTTCACTGAAACCACAAGTAGCCTGACCATGGAAGTCATGGCAGTAAGTAAAGCAATAACATGGCTCGAGACACAGACATTCACTAGGGCTTGTTTCCTTAGCGACTCAATGAACATGATCAAGAGGATAGAGGAGGGGTCGATCCGAAGAGAATGGTTGCTGCCTCTGGAGCGGTCTCGGCTGGCAAAGATTAGTTTCATCTTCGTGCCAGGGCATGCGGGAGTACAAGGAAATGAGCGGGCTGACAAGCTCGCAGGTGAGGCTACTGTGGAGGGCGGACGCGCCATGGACCAGGCTGACATTCTGAATGCTCTACGAGAAGTGAGACTTTTGCAAGAACCAAGTGATGACTGTGAATCTACAACAATGGCCAGACTGCGAGAGCAGCAAATTAAAAGAGGGGTGGCCAAACAAGAACACTACGCAGGAAGCCAAAGAAGATTGATAAACCAACACAGAACTGGCGTCGTTAGCCGCTACACGCTGCGGGATTTGCTGAGGAGGGGATCCGAGCACTTATGGACTGAATGGTCCGATGTGCAACGAGGATGACCTGTCGACTAACTAACTAACTAACTAACTATGTCTTGGCTGTTTGTAATTTCTTGGCAAGCTTACGTTCAGTAGTTTGCAGTAGTTTTATACGAAGCTACCACTTCATGTTTATCTATCTCTGTTTATACCAAAATACCGCTTTACGTTTATCTATCTCTGTTTATACAAACCCACCTCTCCACCATTCCCGGTCTCTGTTTAGTGGACTCTGTCTCGCTACCCCACTTTATGTCTATTTAAACGAATCCATCTCTTTACCACCCTTTACTTCTAACTAAATGGACTTACAGGTCCTTAACTTTCTCTGGTTACACTATCCCGTCCGCTCACCCTACTTGATCTCTGTTTACACTAATCCATCTCTTCAATATCCTCTATGTGTACAGGAAACCCATCTCTTTACTGTCCCATCTTCCAAGGAACCCTATCTCTTTACTGTCCTCTATATCGTTAACTAAAAGCCACCAGGATAGTTACAGTGTCTTCTACTGAGGCCATTTTCCCCTGCCTCTTAACCCTACCGAGCTAGGAAACTGTTACGTGTCACATTGAGGCTGACTTTTATGTCTTCCACGACCTTCACGGGGCTTGGGCTAGAGTTAGCAGCAGAGGTCACAGAAAACAATGCAATTAAAAAGAACAAATGTGGGAGTTTGAAATATGCTTAATGTACTGTATAGATCAACGTAAACTATCAACGAATGGTATAGGTGTAACATGGACACCGTCATAGACAAAGTCAACGGCTGGCGTTGACAGATCCCGGGCGTTGAAGCACATTTCTATGACAGCTGACGCAATTAGCGAACAGATGCTAACGGAATCAACATCAATCATAGCAGTTGTTTAGGTGTTATTTTACGTTCGCTGGCTTAGAACTGGACTGTCGCCACCACACTTCTTGCTACTGGTAACTAGTGGGTGCAATGGACTACTTTTTGCATGTGGGTTTCAAAGTTTAGTTGCATGTCCTTCACATGACATAGAAGTCAACCCCAGCATTTTGGCTGTTCGTGATTCCTGGGCAAGTTTACGTTCAGTAGTTTGCCATTGCTTTCTGAACGACCGGCACCCATACCTTTTTCGGAAAAAAAAACCAACACCGCTGTGTTTCGAACCCGGGTATACAGTGTTACGAATCGCGTCCGTAACATCCTTTGCCACGGAGACCGTTAGATTTCCACATTACTAGTGTCTCTCGTCATCAGGCGAACACTTTTCCGACTTGAAAGGTACATGTAATTGACGTCCCCAAGTCAAGGACGAGAAGTCGACATTTTAATGCTACTGACCGGTGTGTGGAATGAACTCTCCGGGCCTCGTTCACAGGAGAAAGTTGAAGCCCGAGTAAGTTACACCTCTCTGTCGCGCCGACTTACAGTTAGTTAGTCGTGAGATTATCCTCAGAGCACATCGAAGCATTCAGTCCATAAGAGCTCGGATCCCCTTCTCAGTATCTCTCTCAGTGTGTGGAGATCGAAGACACAAGGTCTATGCTGGCTGACTGTTTTTCTTTGTCGTCTCTGCATAAAATCTTGTCTGGCTTCAACTCTGTTGACGTAATAATCTTACAGTCTGGTGAAAACTGCAGATTCAGTCATCCCTTGTCTCGTTTAATCGTCCTGTCTTTCTGGGATCATTTGCTATATTAGCCTGTCCATTGCTCATCCTTTGCATTCTTCTTCTTCGTCTTTTGTCCTTAACTGCCTTTTGCCGTTAGGCGACGCAGGCTTGATTGATGATTGATTTCCTAGGGCTCACTCGGTCGGTTGGCATGATGAGATGGTCTTTTCCTGCCTCTTGATGTGTCCATGTTTATGTTGTTTGCTGTTGCTGCTGGCGACATTGGGTTGTTCCAATTGTTTTGTAGATCTCTTCGTTTCTAAAATGGCCCCTTCTTGATTTGTTCGCCGCTTTTCCCACGCATCTCATTTCACAAGTAGTGAGTTTTATTTCTTGTTCTTTAGTTAGTGCTAATAATTGGCACTGATAGCACTCCTAGAAGTAAAGAAACTAAGTTGGATTCACTCTCCCCTCACGGCCTCAGTGTTCAACACTGTTCCATTTAACTTCCAAACCACCCTCCCTCCCCCAACCCGCCACCCTATCCCCGCATTTGTATCGTCCACTAAAAACGTTAGTTGCGTATCCTTTACAGATCGTCGCAGTCCACCCCATAATTATTTGTGCTGTTTGTGATTTATTGGCAAGTTTGCGTTCAGTGGCTTTTCATTGCTTTCTGAGCGACCGGCGTTCATAGTATTTTATGAAAACAAACGCAGGGCGGTCTGCATCCAAATCACTCCCAGATGTGTTTCGAGCGCTGGATGCGTGTCGTGTCCTCCTTTAAAGTGTCGTCCCTGGAGTGAGGAGATCCGACACCCACATTATAATATTTTTTTTTT
Organism: Cepaea nemoralis; assembly: GCA_014155875.1. Lineage (NCBI taxonomy): Eukaryota > Metazoa > Mollusca > Gastropoda > Stylommatophora > Helicidae > Cepaea > Cepaea nemoralis. The sequence goes on along the minus strand of JACEFZ010014894.1, from coordinate 27,270 downwards.
CCTCTCAATATTCTGGAGAATCCACCAGCTTCCGTCCAACACACTCCATCAGCCTATGGACACCTTTTCCTATCACTCTCTCACGGTCGTACTATGCCCCCTTCTCATACTTCCCCAACGCAACATACTCAACAACTCTTGCTTCTAGAAATTAATAAAGAGTAATTTATTAAAATAAAAGTGTAACGTGTATGAGACGTGTATGCGAAGAAAATGTGTGACGTGTTCTATAAAGTGTGTAGACTCTGTCTCTCAGACATCAACTCAGTCAGCTGATCACAGCAAAGATAGACCACAGCACGTTACGTCAGAACAAGTACGTCTCACCCGTTGCCGGAACCATCTTGCCGGATAATGCTTTGCCTCTGTAGACCTCTGGTAATCCAATTTCATGAACATCCGAAATAGACACCGGTGGTATTAACAGTTAATCATGGACAGGTTGCACTCTACACAATGTCCGTTCCTAATGTTCCTAAACAAACTGCACAAGTCTTTTGCAGTGTGTACGCAGTTAGTTAGTTAGTTAGTTAGTCGACAGATCATCCTCGTTGCACATCGAACCACTCAGTTCATAAGGGCTACTTACTAATGTTAATTGTTACTGTACTGGATTGATCCTCACTCGTGTCTATCCAGCCTCACATATAATGTCATGGGTTCTATTACACGAGATTATATAACTCTAGGTAACTATTAGACCCAATGTCTTCAGCCCGCCACCACTGTCTGATGATGTGTGGTGCATCAGTACGCATCACTCACTTTGGTGAATCAACTTCCTCCTAGCTTAAGTTACGTTTCTGTATGCAACTTTATTGACTCTTGAACTGGTGTTCTTCAAAATGGGTTTTTTTTTAATTCTTTCCCAAAACTTGTAGAGTTTCCTTGGATCTGGTAGGGAACCTAGGATAGAAACAACACATCTGGTGATAGTACTAGTCACTGATCCCTTCGGCTGAGTGTAAGCCTATCACCTTGCTTAATGATCTTTAACTAACTAGACTTAGTCACAGAGCAGATTAGCTACCCACCTAGAGTCGAATCAGGCTATGACAAAGAAAAAATATCAGCAAACAGAATGCGGAACCCCGCCCACCAGGGACACCTACGGGAAGATCCCAATTATCCCTCATTACTCAATTCTCAACTAGTAAAGCTTATCAACACTTCACTAATCTATTCTCAACTAACAGAGCCAAGTATCACTTCCCTACTCTAGTTAGTTTTCCACTAACAGTGCTAATCATCACACTATAGTTTAACAAGGCTACTGCCTAAAGTAATTATAACGAATATATTATAATAGGTTATACCTTAAATGGCACTACTGCAGTCCTATCAATCATATCTACATCTGCCATTATAGGCACGTGCAAAATTAAGTCACTAATTAACACACGGTAGATATTATTTCCACTAAGCACTGCAGTGCCCTGGCACTCCGACTAGAGCATTTTCAAGTCCCCCTAGTTGGTCCCAACTCGGGTTTATATGGCAAACTACCAAAGTTGGCCACGTGACGTTATCCTTTATGCCCCCACACAGGTGGCACAGTGACAAATCATCCCCTGTCAAGAACTATTTTCCTGGCTTAAATCCTGTCAAAGTTGTCAGTAATTGCCTAGATTCTCAAAACAAGCCAGCTAGTTTCTGTATACTCCCAACAAAGAGTTTCGATACCAAGCTGCCAATCATCTTGATGTGCCGGAAACCAAGAATTGACAGATGCACTGTTTTCCGTACTAGGTACTTCCGTTTTACATCTGCCCCTGTGATCTCACGGCTTCCATCTGCATTCAAATGTTGACAAACTTGTCAATCTTCTGTTCCGTGGTGACAATCCCAGCAGCCATTTTCGTCTGATGTCCGGCCGTATAGATGGCAAACGGAACCATTCCATATCCTAAGCTGACAATATATGTGATTCTACTTGTTAATGAACTGCCAACTCTGTGTATCCAGTCCTACTCACTCACCACCAAATGTGTATATGGGCTGACACGATGTAACCTGTACAGCTGTGTTTACTCTGTTAGTACGACTGTTGTGGCCCAGACAATATACGCCACGCAAACGTCGGTATTATTATCTGGGTTAACTCAGGGCGCTCGTGACATAGGCCCCCTCTTAAGAGAGTAGTCCATCTCACTCTTCTCCACCATGAGTTAAATCCAGATGATTCATTCCTCTTCTTCAGGAGCTGGGTGTCTTGACAAGAAGTCCGCTCCAACATTTTCCTTCCCAGGAATGTACTCTACTGTGAAATTATACGGTTGAAGTAACAACGACCACCGCATCAAACGTGCGTTGAGCTTCTGAGAAGTAGCCAGGAACATCAGGGGCTGATGATCTGACTGGACCCGAAACTTAACTCCATACAAATATGGCTGAAATTTTTGCACTGCCCATACGAGGGACAAGCATTCTCTCTCGACGGTTGAATAATTCCTCTCCGCCTGTAGAAGTTTCTTACTTGCGTATGCCACAGGTTTCAAAACCGAAGCATCGTCTTTTCCTTCCTGTAATAAAGCGGCTCCAATTCCCAATCGCACTCGCATCCGTTCTCAACACAAATGGTTTGGAAAGGTCAGGGAGCTGTAATACAGGTTTGCTGACCAAGGCCTCCTTTAACTGACTATAGGCATTCTCACATTCTGGTGTCCAAATGATTTGGTCCGGGAATCCCTTTTTCAAGGTTTCCGTCAACGGAGCTCCCAGTTCAGTGAAATGTGGGATAAATTTGTGGTAGAACCCACACAACGAGAGAAAAGATCGCACATCCTTCTTCGTTTTTGGCCTTGGTGCATTTCTGATTTTCTCCAGGTTCTTCTCTTCTGGAACAATGTGTCCTGGAGTGATGGTGTGGACCTAGAAATTCCAGAGTCTGGTAACCATCATGCACTTGGTTGGACGAGCAGTAAGCCCTGCTTCCTTGAGTCTATTAAACACTCTCTCCAAGGATTGTAAGTGGTCATCCAAGCTGTCACTGGAAATCAGAATATCATCCATGAATGAGATGATGGACGGATCCTGTAACGGATCTAGTACAGTCCTCATCATGCGTGTAAACACACTAGGTGCATTGCTGAGTCCAAAGGGCATGACCTTGAATTCGTAGTGTCCACTGGGTGTACTGAAAGCTAACAGTGGTCGAATCTCCGGTTTGACTGGTATCTGATAGTACCCCCGACTCAGATCCACCTTTGAAAAGTACCGAGCCTTATGGAGCCTAGCGAATAGCTGAGTGGGATTCGGCAAAGGTTCCACCTGAAACTGTGTATGACTGTTCAGAAGACGGTAATCTATACACAACCTGTGTTCTCCACTTGGTTTGCGTAACAAAACTACCCCCGCATTGTATGGGGATGTGGATGGTGCAATCACGTCATCCTCCAGCAAGTTTTTTTATTTCCTCCTCCAGGGCCTTTTCTTTAGAGAATGGCACTGGGTAAACCTTTTGGCGAACAGGCTCCTGTGTGGTCAAAGTCATCTCGAACTCAACCAACCTCGTTCGTCCTGGTTTATCAGTCAGTATCTCCTTATGAGACTTGAGAACCTGGGTTATCCTTTCCCTCTCCTGGGAGGTCAGATCAGGGTTCACTTGCACATCCCTATAAGTTTCCTGGTGTACTAAGGGATATTCCCTGCCCTCGTGGTTCCCACTTCTGTCTCCACTGCAACGGCCCATTGCCATGAGGTGAGGCTGCCTTGTCCTCCTGGTCTCTCTTCGTATTTCCGCAAGAGATTGATATGGAAAAATCTTCGACTTTCCCCGGATCCGGATCTGATAGTTGTTCTGGATATTACCCTTTCCACGGGAAATGGTCCTTGCCAACCTATCTCCAGTTTGTTTGTTTCCCGTTGGGGAGTAGCAACAAGACTTTATCTCCTACCTCTAGAGATCTTTCTTTAGACCTACGGTTGTAGTAAGCCGCATGTCTTTTCCTGGCCTTTTTCAAGTTTTGATTTGCCAGAGTCCATCCCTTGTGGAGTTTTTCTTTCAGTTCCTCCACGTATTGATAGGATGAGATCACTTCTTCTGACGTCCCCTCTTCAGTCCAACTCCTCAACATGGCTTCCAACGGTCCTTTGATTGGACGACCAAACAGCAACGTAGCGGGTGGTAGTCCTGTTGAGCCATGAGGAACTTCCCGATAGGCAAAGAGTGCTGCTGGGATATATTCATCCCACCTATCATGTTTTCCTGCGCTAGTTTCCTGAGCATTGTCATCAACGTGCCGTTGAAAACGCTCTACTTGTCCATAGGCTTGAGTGGTAGGCTGGTATGTATGTGGTTAGAGTGAAACACCCTAAATACCTCCTCATGAGTTTTCCACAAACTGGGATCCTTGTCCGTCAGAATTGATCCGGAAAGCTAATCTGGTAAAGGCCTCCATCAGTGCGTCCGCACTCTTTTCGAGTCAATTCGTGGTCAACGTATAGCCTCACCCCACATTGTACAGCAATCCACCATTTGTAAGTATATACATGTTCCTCTTCCTAGTCCGGGGAGTGGACCCACGATATCGATGGCTACCCCTCGAAAGGAAAGTTCATGATGGGCATCTCACCAACATAACCGGTGCTGTCCATTGTTTCGGTGCCACCCTCTGGCACTCAGGGCATGACTTCACATACCGACGCACATCATCTGTCATTCCCGGCCAATAGTAGTGGCCAGTAAATCCGCTGCATGGTGCGGCCAATACCCATGTGTCCACTAAAGGAGATGGTATGCCCCATATGAAGAATCTGGGACCGATGAGCTTTCGGGACGACCAACTGACCGTAATAGGTTGTCTCCCCTTCCGTGCCCTTCCTCCTATCCTTCATGTAGCCCCTTCCCTCCTAATCCCCTTAGCCCTTCCCTTTTTGTAGCAGCCTCCCCCCTTCCCTCCCCCAGTTCGTAGCTCCTGCCGGCATTGGTTTAGAGTATCCTTTCTTCCTGTTAAGTACTGCACCTGCCGTCCTGGTGATCAGCACTTTTTCCTGCAGCTTTTGGTAGCAAGGACGGCAAGTACATCCTGCACATCTGGTGACGTACTGGCTGCCTCACTCTGTGTCTGTCTTGTGTGACTAGCTCACTCTGTGGCAGCTGGCTAAAACTGTGTCGCCGCTCTTGTGGAGGTCTGTCTTTTCTTCTCGGGGTGGATCTGTTGCAGGCTTTCGTCTCATCTGGGTTGGGTCTGGTGACTGCTCTGTCCACTGGTGGCTGCTGCCGGTTGTCTTGCACTCTGCCTTGGTCTGGTCTGCATTTCTGAAGCCACTCCTCTGGGGCTTCATGACTGCGAAAGAAGTGTAATCTGGGAACGTCTCTCGGGTCTTGCTGTGTGGTCTCCTCGGCTGCTGCTGGGACTTGTCGGAACAACTGAAATGTACACAAAAAAAACTAAAACATAAAACTGAGCTTGAGACAAACAAACAATCTGATCTGCTCAAAAAACGCTATCTTCTGCCCACTCTATTCTCTCTTGCTGCATCTTGGTCTTAGCCTTGTTCCTTGGTCCTTGTTTGGTGACACTTCTTGCCTGGGCCTTTCGCTGCATCTCCTCTCTTAAACAAACAAAACTCTTGCTGCGGCTTGCTTCTTGGGGACTCTGTGGCTCTGTAATCTGGTGCTTGTGTGACTGCCTTTGTGCTGTGTAGTGTCTTCTGGGGCTAATACGAAACTCTTGTTTGGTGTGATGGGCTTACTTGCTGCTGGTCTGTGACAACAAATAAGAAGCTGTCACTGAGCTCCTGCTGTGACCTGTGGGCTCTCAGAGATGGGTGGTGTGTTCCTCTTCTGCTTTTTCTGATTCTGACTCTTGGTGGGATGCATCTCAAGCTCTTGACTTCTCTATCTCTGTCCTCTTCTCTGTTCTTGCTGCGACGCTGGGCTGTTTCTATCTTTCATGCCTGGTGGCTTGTTTCTGCTGGTTTTGACTCTGACTCTACTGACCTGTCTGGGCTGTCTTGATATCTGGTGTTGACATGAGCTAATCGACATCCTTTCTGGCCTGTTCTGGTCATGGCTGGCACTCTTGAGCTGTGCTCTTCTGTCTGTTCTCTGGTGTCCGCTGCCCTCTTCACAACAAAAACCAGCCTGTGGTGCTGCATCTGTCTACTCTGTGGCTCTGGAACACAGCCTCACTCACGAATCGTAGCTACAAAAAAAAAAAAAATATCTGTCGGTCTGGTGTGCTGCTTGTGGCTGCTGTGCTTGTCCTGCTCTGCTAAAACATAAATACAAGAAAAAACATAAAAAAAAAAAAAAAAAAGCAAAAATCTGGGGCCTGGTCTGCTGTTCTGACTTGGCTGCTCTCTCTGCTGTCTGCTGGGGGACTGCTGTGTGCTGCTGGCATTTCGTAGCTCCCCCGGCCAATTGGGTTAGTCACAAGTGCGTCTGCCTCTTCCCGTTTCGTCGTCTTGAGGCGAGTCTGCATTGCTCCCATATGGATTGGCTCCCTGTGGGCATTCCAGAAAGACATACGGCAACCTGGATGACTGAAAGAATGATTCGTCATACAGCGCGGCCTTGATGGTGCCGGTGACGTACCTTGACCGATCTCCACATTTAGCAATAGAGGCAACTTCAGACTACAGCACTCTTCTGTGCAGGCTGTATTCCAAGGTTTCCACGCTGTGAATTGTTCTGGATGTACCAGATCCGCCAGGAAATCACGGCGCTCCCGTCAGTCCTGATTCGTATAAACACTCCACTTGAACGACCGTTTAACCTCTACCAATTCCACTACAGTGTTTTTCCTGGTCTGGAGTTCCATTCTCCGCCTCGACCTGTTTCGGGGGCTCCACCTTAGGGTTTCCTGACACACGACGAATTGATTGGTCTCCTGACTTTCCCCTGCAGTCAATAGCATTTGTGCGTGTTGACTTGCTTGTTGCACCATTTCCCTGTCCTAGATCTTCTATGTCGGACTTGAATGAGCTCTCCTGGTGGCGAGTTCCTTGTGGAACCTTGGCATTTCCGTGACAAACCTCCTTGGAAGGCACTTGACATGCTGCGAAGTGAGGGTTCTTAGGCCTTTGGTTTGCAGTCCCTATTATTGTGAGGGGGTGGACTTACAAATGAACACCACTTCTCGCGACCACGGGTCTTTAAGGTGTCAAGGCTTGAAGTGCTCTTCTTCCCTCCTTCTTCTTCTCTGAACCTATCCTCTGATTTGGCACATAAGGTGTCCCACTTTTGGTCCTGAGTTTTTGGCTTTCTTCTTGTCAGGTTTTCTCTTGACTTTTTGTGTTGGTTGAAAGGTTTTCCCCTGCCTCCCATGTCCGTCGTGACTAACCGTTTCTGCTAATTTAGTCACAGGTCAATACGTTCCGCTCCTTGTTCTCCCCGGGAAGCGTCCTGAGCAGGTTTAAGCCATTTGCTTCTTCAGCTGGTCGAACCACCATGAGCTCTTCCAACTCTCATAGGCATGTGCGAACCCAGCAAATCCGATCCACTTATTGGAGATAAGATTTAGACGCAAACTGTAGGCGGCAACAACTCTCTTCAGTTCTCGTTTCGCTGCTCGAAATTTTTTTCCGTAGTATGAGTGCCGTAAACCTCGTCGTTTCAGCAAGCCGTCTTTAACTCATCATAATGTTCTCATTCCTTGTGGCAGGCGAGTATAAAACCTAGTATCCCGTCCCCGCGTAATCCCTGGTGATAGCTTAAGATTCCCATTTGTTACGCTCCAGACCCATAATCAACTGACATAGCCTCGGAAGCGTTGAGCTATGAGCAATCTTCTCTTTGTCCTCCTCGTAGACCGCTAAAGGAAACTTCATAGCATGGTAACCCATGTCCACCTACTGGTGTTGATCCTTGGATGAGGAACCTCCGAACTGCTCCCTCAATTTCTCCATTAGGATTGACTCTTCAACTCGAGTTCCCTCATCCGGTTACTCGTGCTCCCTTTTTCTGTGCTTCCTGTTCAGCTTCTAATTTCCGAGCTGCTTTTCAGCTTCAAATGTCCTAGCTGCTTGTTCAGCTTCCAATTTCCTAGCTGCTTGCTCAGCTTCCAATTTCTAGCTTGCTTGTTTCCAACTCCATCCTCCTCAATTCCAACTTTCCCACTCGGCCTTTCGATCTTCCCGTTCCGCTTGACGATACTCTCTCTCCACATTCTTGTATGTTAATCCGTTAGAGCAGACCCCGCCAATCCCATTTCTTCCTCCCTTTGCCTTTAATTCTGCTTGTGCTAAGTTTGAGGGGTGCCATTATACAGAGAGGTAGCTAGCAGTCTATACAATATAACTGCAATTACTATACCGGATATATGACAAGTATATAAATTAGATATTACTACACACTATCACAATTCACGCAGTGACAAGAGTGGAATCAGGACCTACGACCTATGCAGACGTGTGAATGTGACAGTAAATTTATTCTAACCCCTTCCACATTCACTCTAGCTGGATTCTCCAAAATGATATCTCCCTCTTATAACTAAAACTAAGGATCCCTTTCAAAAGACCCCGTGTCAGAAGATTCCCACTGTCAAAGGTTCCTGCTTGCAGGAGATCTCGCTGTCCAGGAGTCCGTTTACGGAGATCCGCTGTCGCAAGGAGTCCGTTTACTGAGAGATCCCGCTGTCCAAGATTCCGTTTAGCGAGAGATCCCGCTGTCCAAAAGATCCGGACGAGCCCCATAATGGTCGTGTCCTCCTTTAAAGTGTCGTCCCTGGAGTGAGGAGATCCGACACCCACATTATATATTATTTTTTTCCTCTCAATATTCTGGAGAATCCACCAGCTTCCGTCCAACACACTCCATCAGCCTATGGACACCTTTTCCTATCACTCTCTACACTGTCGTACTATGCCCCCTTCTCATACTTCCCCAACGCAACATACTCAACAACTCTGCTTCTAGAAATTAATAAAGAGTAATTTATTAAAATAAAAGTGTAACGTGTATGAGACGTGTATGCGAAGAAAATGTGTGACGTGTTCTAATAAAGTGTGTAGACTCTGTCCTCTCAGACATCAAGCTCAGTCAGCTGATCACAGCAAAGATAGACCACAGCACGTTACGTCAGAACAGTACGTCTCACCCGTTGCCGGAACCATCTTGCCGGATAATGCTTTGCCTCTGTAGAACCTCTGGTAATCCAATTTCATGAACATCCGAAATAGACACCGGTGGGTATTAACAGTTAATCATGGACCGGTTGCACTCTACACAATGTTCCGTTCCTAATGTTCCTAAACAAACTGCACAAGTCTTTTGCAGTGTGTACGCAGTTAGTTAGTTAGTTAGTTAGTCGACCGATCATCCTCGTTGCACATCGAAACCACTCAGTTCATAAGGGCTACTTACTAATGTTAATTGTTACTGTACTGGATTGATCCTCACTCGTGTCTATCCAGCCTCACATATAATGTCATGGGTTCTATTACACGAGATTATATAACTCTAGGTAACTATTAGACCCAATGTCTTCAGCCCGCCACCACTGTCTGATGATGTGTGGTGCATCAGTACGCATCACTCACTTTGGTGAATCACTTCCTCCTACTTAAGTTACGTTTCTGTATGCAACTTTTTATGACTCCTTGAACTGGTGTTCTTACAAAATGGTTTTTTTTTTTTAATTCTTTCCCAAAACTGTAGAGTTTTCCTTTGGAATCTTGTAGGGAACCTAGGATAGAAACCAACACATCTGGTGATAGACTATTCACTGATCCCTTCGGCTTAGTGTACAGCCTATCACCTGCTTAATGATCTTTAACTAAACTAGACTTAGTCCCAGAGCAGATTAGCTACCACCTAGAGTCGAATCAGGCTATGACAAAGGAAAAAATTCAGCAAACAGAATGCGGAAACCGCCCCCAGGACCCCTACGTGAAATCCCAATTGATCCCTCATTACTCATTCTCAACTGTAAGCTTATCAACACTGTCACTACTCTATTCTAACTAACAGAGCCAAGTATCACTTCTACTCTAGGTAGTTTTCCACTAACAGTGCTATCATCACACTATAGTTTTAAACAAGGCTTACTGCTAAGTAATTATAACAATATATTATAATAGGTTATACCTAAATGGCACTACTGCAGTCATATCCAATCATATCTACTCTGTCCCATTATAGGCACGTGCCAAAATTAAGTCACTATTCACAACGGTAAATAGTATTTCCACTAGCACTGTCAGTTGCCCTGGCACTTCCGACTAGAGTCATTTTCAAGTCCCTAGGTTGTCCAACTCGGTTATATGGCAAACTACCAAAGTTGTGCCACGTGACGTTTATCCTTTATGCCCCCACCAGTGGCACAGTGGCAAATCATCCCTGTCAAGAACTATTTTCCTGGCTTAAATCCTGTCAAAGTTGTCAGTAATTCTAGATTCGCAAAACAAGCCAGCTAGTTTCTGTTACTCCCAAAAAAGAGTTTCGATATCCAAGCTGCCAATCATCTTGATGTGCCGGAAACCAAGAATTGACAGATGCACTGTTTTCCGTACTAGGTATATTTCCGTTTTAATCTGCCCCTGTGATCTCACGGCTTCCATCTGCATTCAAAGTTGACAAAACGTGTCAATCTTTGTTTCCGTGGTGACAATCCCAGCAGTGCCATTTTCGTCTGATGTCCCGGCCGTATAGAGGGCAAACGGAACCATTCCATATCCTCAGCTGACAATATATGTGATTCTACTTGTTAATGAACTGGCCAACTCTGTGTATCCAGTCCTACTCACTCACCACCAATATGTGTATGGGCTGACACTATGTAACCTTGTACAGCTGTGTTTACTCTGTTATACTACTGTTGTGGCCCCAGACAATATACCACGCAAACGTGCCGGTAGTATTATCTGGGTTAACTCAGGGCGCTCGTGACATGCGTAATTTCTAACTGGCGACCATACACCTTCGCTATAGTGCTCTACTAATGCCTATTTTTACCTTTCGTCACAGCCATCCACCCCACCTCCCCCAGCGGGTGTCCCCCCTACGGGTAGGCTAAGGCCAATCACTGAGCTTCGTTCTGGCGTTTATTGGCCTCAGATGACCGCCTGCACCACCACACATCCGGTTAATTCCATCCACTGATAGTTTGCTCAATCACGTTTTCCAGCCAACAAGGATACAGATAAGTAACTTTAATGTTTTTTGAAAAAGTAGTGGTTTTTCGTGGTAGTGTGTCCGGTGATGTTTTGTTTTATTTCTGTGCTGACGAAAGAGGCTTTGGCCGCAACGTCCATTTTGTTTCTTGTAATCGTGTTCTATAAATCTCAACGACTCTACGTCTCGTTTTCGGTGATCATTTTAGCACAATGTGGGGGTCGGGGTTTGGTAAGGCGTCGCCAACATTCGACGCTAACAGAAGCAGGTAGTATCGTCCGACTGCATATGGATAGCTCAGACATTCTGACTAAGACCTGATTTTATAATTACGATAAAAATATGGCTATATATTACTATCCAGTCATTTTTCTTTATCTGTAGTGAGCTTGGTTCTCGCGAGTATGGAGACAGTAAAGAGATACAGTCATGTAAACAATGAAATACATGTGACAATTCTTTTTCTTGCTATCCCCTCCTTGTTATTACACCGTTCGGCAATTCCGTGTGATGAAGTCTTCTTTTTTTTTCCTCGTCGGAACCGTGAATCTGATCGAATAGTGGAGCACATAGACAGCTGGTTATTGACTGTCTGTTCTCACAGTCATGTCCCATCTTGTCAGCCTCTGGATTTCTTGCAGTCAAGTCAAGTTCTCTAGATGTTCTTGAAGTCTGGTCCAATCTGGCCAGTCTCTCAGTCCCTCTGGTGTTCTTGCAGTCTGGCCAGTCCTCTGGGTGTCTTGCATTCTGTCAGTCTTGGCTATTCTTACATTAAGGACAGTCCTCTTGATGTTCTTGCAGTAATGTCATTCTCTGGTATTTCTTGGAGAGTCTAGTCAGTCTCTGGATGTTCTTGCAGTTATGGTCAGTCTCTTTGCAGTCTCTTGCTGTTTCTCTTGCATATCGGGTCGATTATAGCCAGTCTCTGGGGGTTCTTGCATTGGTCCAATCTGGTAAGTCTCTGGTGTGTTTTTGCATTGATGGCCCAATCTGGTCAGTTCTCTGAGTGTTCTTGCATTATGGTCCATCTGGTCTGTCTCTTGGTGTTCTTGCAGTCGGGCGCAGGTGAGGCTACTGTGGAGGGCGGACGCGCCATGGACCAGGCTGACATTCTGAATGCTCTACGAGAAGTGAGACTTTTGCAAGAACCAAGTGATGACTGTGAATCTACAACAATGGCCAGACTGCGAGAGCAGCAAATTAAAAGAGGGGTGGCCAAACAAGAACACTACGCAGGAAGCCAAAGAAGATTGATAACCAACACAGAACTGGCGTCGTTAGCCGCTACACGCTGCGGGATTTGCTGAGGAGGGGATCCGAGCACTTATGGACTGAATGGTTCCGATGTGCAACGAGGATGACCTGTCGACTAACTAACTAAAAAATAGGTTTGGTTTTTTGTAATTTCTTGGCAAGCTTACGTTCAGTAGTTTGCAGAGTTTTATACGAAGCTCCCACTTCATGTTATCTATCTCTGTTTATAGCAAAATCCCCTTTTACTTTTATCTATCTCTGTTTATACAAACCCACCTTCCACCATTCCCGGTCTCTGTTTAGTGGATCTGTCTCGCCCCCCCCATTTTATGTCTTTTTAAACGAATCCTTCTTACCACCCTTTACTTTAAAAAAGGACAAAGGTCCTTAATTTCTCTGTTACACACCCCGTCCGCTCCCCCCTATTGATCTCTGTTTACACTAATCCATCTTTTTAATATCCTCTATGTGTACGGGAAAAACCCATCTCTTTACTGTCCCATCTTCAAGGAACCTTCTCTTTACTGTCCTCTATATCGTTAACTAAAAGCCACCAGGTAGTTACAGTGTTTTACTGAGGCCTTTTCCCCCCTGCCTCTTACCCTACCGAGCTAGGAAACTGTTACGTGTACATGAGGCTCACTTTTATGTCTCCACGACCTTCAGGGGGCTTGGGCTGAGTTAGCAGCGAGGTCACAGAAAACAATGCAATTAAAAAGAACAAATGGGGAGTTTTAAATAGGGTAATGTACTGTATAGATCAAGTAAAATATCAACGAATGGTATAGGGGTAACATGGACACCGTTAGAAAAGTAAAAGGCTGGAGTTGACAGATCCTGCGCGTTGAAGCACATTTCTTTACAGCTGACGCAATTAGCGAAAGATGCTACCGGAATCAACATAAATCAAGCAGTTGTTTAGGTGTTATTTTACGTTCGCGGCTTAGAACTGGAGTGCCACCACACTTCTTGCGGGGAACTAGTGGGTGAAAGACTATTTTTTTGCATGTGGGTTTCAAAGTTTAGTTGCATGTCCTTCACATGACATAGAAGTCAAACCCCAGCATTTTGGCTGTTCGTGATTCCTGGGCAAGTTTACGTTCAGTAGTTTGCCATTGCTTTCTGACACGACCGGCACCATACCTTTTTCGGAAAAAAACCCAACACCGCTGTGTTTCGAAACCCGGGTATACAGTGTTACGAATCGCGTCCGAACATCCTTTCCCACGGAGCCTTTAGTTTTCCCACATTACAGTGTCTCTCGTCATCAGGCGAACACTTTTCGACTTAAAAGGGACTTTAAATTGACGCCCCCAAGTAAGGACGAGAAGTCGACATTTTAATGCTACTGACCGGTGTGTGGAATGAACTCTCCGGGCCTCGTTCACAGGAGAAAGTTGAAGCCAGAGTAAGTTACACCTCTCTGTCGCGCCGACTTACAGTTAGTTAGTCGTGAGATTATCCTCAGAGCACATCGAAGCATTCAGTCCATAAGAGCTCGGATCCCCTTCTCAGTATCTCTCTCAGTGTGTGGAGATCGAAGACACAAGGTCTATGCTGGCTGACTGTTTTTCTTTGTCGTCTCTGCATAAAATCTTGTCTGGCTTCAACTCTGTTGACGTAATAATCTTACAGTCTGGTGAAAACTGCAGATTCAGTCATCCCTTGTCTCGTTTAATCGTCCTGTCTTTCTGGGATCATTTGCTATATTAGCCTGTCCATTGCTCATCCTTTGCATTCTTCTTCTTCGTCTTTTGTCCTTAACTGCCTTTTGCCGTTAGGCGAGACGCAGGCTTGATTGATGATTGATTTCCTAGGGCTCACTCGGTCGGTTGGCATGATGAGATGGTCTTTTCCTGCCTCTTGATGTGTCCATGTTTATGTTGTTTGCTGTTGCTGCTGGCGACATTGGGTTGTTCCAATTGTTTTGTAGATCTCTTCGTTTCTAAAATGGCCCCTTCTTGATTTGTTCGCCGCTTTTCCCACGCATCTCATTTCACAAGTAGTGAGTTTTATTTCTTGTTCTTTAGTTAGTGCTAATAATTGGCACTGATAGCACTCCTAGAAGTAAAGAAACTAAGTTGGATTCACTCTCCCCTCACGGCCTCAGTGTTCAACACTGTTCCATTTTAACTTCCAAACCACCCTCCCTCCCCCAACCCGCCACCCTATCCACGCATTTGTATCGTCCACTAAAAACGTTAGTTGCGTATCCTTTACAGATCGTCGCAGTCCACCCCATAATTATTTGTGCTGTTTGTGATTTATTGGCAAGTTTGCGTTCAGTGGCTTTTCATTGCTTTCTGAGCGACCGGCACTCATAGTATTTTATGAAAACAAACGCAGGGCGGTCTGCATCCAAATCACTCCCAGATGTGTTTCGAGCGCTGGATGCGTAATTTCTAACTGCGACCATGACACCTTCGCTATAGTGCTCTACTAATCCCTATTTTTACCTTTCGTTCACCTGGGCGTCCCCCATCCACCCCACCTCCCCAGCGGGTGTCCCCCCACGGGGAGGCTAAGCCAATCACTGAGCTTCGTTCTGGCGTTATTGGCCTCAGTGACCGCCTGAACCACCACACATCCGGTTAATTCCATCCACTGATAGTTGCTCAATCACGTTTTCAGCCAAACAAGGATACAGATAAGTAACTTTAATATTTTCATGTAGTGTTTTCATGTAGTGTGTCGGTTTATGTTTGTTTGTTCTGTGCTGACGAAGGCTTTGGCCGCAACGTCCATTTTGTTTCTTGTAATCGTGTTCTAGTAAAGCTCACAATCTACTTCTCGTTTTTCGGTGATTCATTTAGCACAATGTGGGGTGTCGGGTTTGGTAAGCGTCGCCCAACATTCGACGCTAACAGAAAGCAGGTAGTATCGTCTACTGTCATATGGTAGCTCAGCCATATCTGACTAAGACCTGATTTTATAATTATGAAATATGGCTATAATTACTATCCAGTCATTATTTCTTTATCTGTAGTGAGCTTGGTTCTCAGAGATGGAGGACAGTAAAGAGATACAGTTCATGTAAACAATGAATACATGTGACAGTCTTTTTCTTGCTATCCCTTCCTTGATTATTACACCGTTCGGCAATTCCGTGTGATGAAGTGCTTCTTTTTTTTCCTCGTCTGAACCGTGAATCTGATCGAATATTGGAGCACATAGAAGCTGGTTATTGACTGTCTGTTCTCACAGTCTGTTCCAATCTTGTCAGCCTCTGGATGTTCTTGCAGTCAAGTCAGTCTCTGGATGTTCTTGAAGTCTGGTCCAATCTGGCCAGTCTCTGGGTGTTCTTGCAGTCTGGCCAGTCTCTGGGTGTTCTTGCATTCTGTCAGTCTCTGGCTATTCTTACATTATGGACAGTCTCTGGATGTTCTTGCAGTATGGTCATTCTCTGGGTATTCTTGGAGTCTAGTCAGTCTCTGGATGTTCTTGCATTATGGTCAGTCTCTTGCAGTCTCTTGCTGTTCTTGCAGTCGGGTCGATTATAGCCAGTCTCAGGGTGTTCTTGCATTATGGTCCAATCTGGTCAGTCTCTGGTTGTTTTTGCATTATGGCCCAATCTGGTCAGTCTCTGAGTGTTCTTGCATTATGGTCCAATCTGGTCTGTCTCTTGGTGTTCTTGCAGTCGGGCCCAATCTGGCCAGTCTCTTGGTGTTCTTGCAGTCGGGCCCAATCTGGCCAGTCTCTTGGTGTTCTTGCTGTCGGGCCCAGTCGGGCCAGTCTCTGTGTGTTCTTGCAGCCTGATCTGTCCCTTGGTGGTCTTGCAGCCCTGCCCAATCTGGTCAGTCAACGTTCTTCGATATAGAAGAGATGTCCACGTTTTCAACTTGCTTTCTCAGCCCTGGTTGTAACTGAGGTGGTTCCAAGAATATGATTCTAGCATAGTGCAAGATGTTCCATTTCAAACTGAATGTATTTCACATCTACTTTAGAATCCACCCAGCCAGCCAGCCAGCCAGCCACCCAAGCAACCACCACTTACCCAACCAACTAAACCAACCCCCAACCTACCAACTAACAAGCTAACCAACCAGCCACCCAACCAACCAACCAACCAGCCACCCAACCAACCAAAACAACCAACCAACGAACCAATCAACCAACCAACCAACAAACCAACCAACCAATCAACCAACCAAAAAACCAACCAAATAACCAAGCAACCACTCATTCAACCAACTAAACAATGAATCAATCACCCATCCAACCACCCAAACAAACACCCATCCATCCAACCAACCAACCACCCAAACAACCACCTATACAACCAACTAAGCAACATACCAACCATCTAACCATATAACCAAGCAACCACTCATTCAACCAACTAAACAATGAATCAATCACCCATCCCACCACCCAAACAAACACCCATCCATCCAACCAATCAACCATCCAACCACCCAAACAACCACCTATACAACCAACTAAGCAACATACCAACAATCCAACCAACCACCCACACAACCAACCGTCCAACCAATCAATCATCCAACCAACCACCAAAAACAACCAACCATCCAATCAGTCAGTCACAAACCCACCCAACTAACCAGGGAACCAACCACCCAAACAACCGCCCATCCAATCATCCAACCAACCACCCAAGGCTAAGTTAGCTAGGGGTATTCCGGATACAATGGGGTCTCATTCCTAAACAGCCCTCTTGAGGAAACCATATAATGGCTCATGAACCCCCAAGCATTGAACAAGGCAGAAAAGGGTACCAATTCAATACTAAGATAGAAGAATGGGCTCCTGTAGAAGGCAGGGAGATAAGGGACTTTTACCACACTCAACAGAGTAATAACTCATTATACAATGAAGTGTTCTATGTGTGTATGTTTCCCACCTCACGTTTACCTCCCACACATATATTTAAACAATGACAGATATCAACTGCCATACAGCTACAACCGTAGGCACATAACAAACAATGTTATCACATAACAGGGTGTACTGTGTATACATAACTACCAGATTGGTCACGTAACAATGTATACGTTACGAATGTAACAGATGGTAACAAGTCCTGTTAGACAAAATATCACAATGAATCACGGTATTACATAACATATGGGAAAAACCATTGTTAGACAAAAACAGCAACCATAAATTGACTATAAACACCAACGTTGGAACAAGACGTCCACCATGAATTATCTTCAAGGCTTTGTTAACCAAAGAAAAACAATGTATTGTTAGACATTGGGTGCAGGAAATTATGTCAGCTGAACCATGCTGACTTATGCATGACATGTATTATCGTATCCGTTAGGTCACATAATTCAGAAAACAGAACATATTTCCCCCAAATCCCAAAAGTTTCACAATAAACAACATGTGCTACACACAAAAACAAAACAAATGAAAACTAATCCATTCAAAGATATGGATAAAGAAAATCTATCTAATCAGTTTGTCTCTGGAACTATCCTATGTGACTGCTGGTAAATCCCTCTTCTTCACAAATCCATCCAAAATTCCTGGCCATAATCCCAATATGTATAATCCAACAACAGCTGGTATATATTCCCACTTATCCGGGGAATTTGGAATAGTACACACAAACAGGTAATCCAACCGAATACTAGATTTATCCATGGCTAAAAGCATGAAGAGATAATCCAGTATACTATCCACCAAGAATATAATCTACTAAGTCACAGCTGCTAAGGAGCGGGTTAGAGACATTCCGACGTGGTGTAACAGACTGATGTATACGTCTCCAGCTGTCCATGTGATTGATATATCCAGAATCAGGCACAGAACCTTTCAGTAAATCCTTTGATGAGGAAGGAATCGCATTCTCCATAGTGTTTCTTGACAGAGCCAACTTAAATTGGGCCTAAACATTCCAGCCCCTTTCTGGATAAGGATGTAGGATATCCTTTCATAAGCTAAACACACGACTGAAATGATCTGGAGTGGGTATAGTGCTTGCCTGCCCATGTCTGGGATATGATGGATGAAATGGTACAAAGAAAGCTGGGAGTCCGCAAAGTGGTCGGGGAATCCATACCGTACAATGCTGGTAAAACCCGGACTATCCATTAGCCTCTTGTATAGGCCAGTTGAACCTGAAATCCTGTAGTGAGTTCTTAATGAGGTAATCACTCTGTATCCATACAGGACAGGTAAATCCTCGTGCCCTTGCAGACACTGTAATGATGAACGCCGTCCGGAAGGCTTCCAGATATAGGGAATTGACATTACAACTTGGTCATAATCCATACGAGTACCAAGGCGCTGACATAAGTATCCAGTGCGTACAGCAGTATACATTAACACTTCCAAACTCCATCAGGTACAACTCGAAAACAGGCTGATATCCCATTTTCCTGCCTCTAAATATAAGCGTGTTGATTGTAAATCCACTGCCAATACTCCACCCGCATCCTTCCAGCGCCTACATAAAGAAAAAAAAACATGGTCGATATACATTGGTAATAAAACCCATGTTTTGGTAGTAGTGTACCATAATAAAAAAATAAAGGAGACAAAAGGGGAAGAAGAAAGGAGGGTATTTAAATTTTCTCATCCCTCGTCTCTGCCTGTGGAGTTTTGTTAAACTGCAAAAGTGAGTGAGGTATCAACTCAATGTGCACACCAATTCGAGACTGTCACTGGGGCCTCCTGAGGAGTTAGACACATCCTAACCCTCCAATCATCCTGATAATATACCACATCAAGATAGGACCAGGACATCATAAGATATAAACTTCAGGGAAATATTTCCTCTCTCTTGTCCACAACTGCAACTGCAATATGTAAATGACACTGACGAATGGTAAATGGCAAATGACCAAACCGGTCACCTCCTCTTCTTAGTGTACATACGTATACAAATGCCTCTTTCATCATCATCATCATCATCATCATCATCATCATCATCATCATCATCATCATCATCATCATCATCATCATCATCATCATCATCATCATCATCATCATCATGTGTCTGCCCCTACTGGGGTGAAATTAGAATGTCTACCCCAGCAGTGGAAGTAACAATCACGAACATAAAAGGTAAAACACTCATAACAGAGAAATCATGTGAATTCTTTTCATATGATAATAATCATGTTGGGGCCTTGCATTGGATATTTCCTCCCATTCATCAAACTAGTTTACAAGAACAGCTGGTCCTCTTCCCATCTGACTATTAGAAGCAGGTGGTTTAGTGAACGCTGTTCTACCACCCACCAAATTCTGCGAGCACAAGAAGCGTACTGTTTTCAAGAACAACTTCTGTAGTAAGGCAAGCATTAAGAATGTTGTTGGCATATTCCTGAACATGAATTATTCTCTCAGGCACCGACAACAATGGTACAATGCGGACGGAGAAGGCACACAACGCATGACACTTGATTATGTGGTGTATGTTTTCTTTCTTCTCACTTGAGATTATATATCACAAAACATGGCAATCCCATCACATCATTTATGAAAAAGATTACAAGATAATCACACCTCTGTGCATATACAACGATGTAAACAAAAGGATTAACCCTAAGTGCACGAGAAGTCAAAGCCTAAGAACATTTCCTCAGCCTGAAAAGACTGGTCATATTATACGCAGATTGTAACATTTTCTGCAGCATCGCTAAGAGGTATAAAATATGCACTCAGAAAGAACGCGTTATAACACAGAGACAATTTGCAGTTTATATGCATTTGATAGTAGGATATATTCACAAAGCATATAAGGTAGTTTACCAATAATAGCAAAATGAGATTGCAAGCATTAAGAGAGTCGGTTGGACAAACATGGCGGTCCTGCAGACTGCGAAACTCAGACCAATTTTTCAATGAAACGCTAATCTCACAGTTTTCACAATCCACATCAACAAAGATACTTATTGTATCAAGGCATTTTTATAACACATAATATAAGACATTTCTATGCTTACCCAAAGCGCAGGGAGGATAATGGGCGATGCAAATACCTCCGCTACCCCTGGGAGGGACACGCTAACTTGACGATTACATGGCGAGTCCGGTCTCGCACTTAACGAAGTTAAACCAAAACTTTTTGCCGGGGGCTCAACCAACCAATGTGCTGGATGTGAAACCAAAGTCAGTATCAATAATTTCTCGTAGTTTTGTATCGATGGCTTGTTTCCCTTTATATGTTAGCACTATTTACAACGATTCTTAAAAAGCACTGCTGGATGACAACAAATACGTCACACATCCAACCAAGCAACCATCCAACAACCCAAACAACCACCTTTTACAAACAACTAAACAAAATAACAACCATCCAACGACCCACACAACCAACCATCCAACCAATCAATCATCCATCCAACCACCAATCCAACCAACCAATCAACCAACCAACTATCCAACCACCCAAACAACCACCCATCCAACCAAGCAAGCTATCTCCCATCCAATATCCATTAAACCAATCACCCATCCAACCATCCAATCATCCAACCAACCACCCATCCAACCAAACATCCAAGCAATAACCCACCCAAACAACCAACCATCCAATAAACCACCCATCCAGCCAATCATCCAATCAACCACCCATCCAAAAAGGTCTCATTAAACCAACCACCCATCCAAGCAACCAACCATCTAACCAACTAGCCACCTAACCAACTACCAAATTAACAAACCACACAAACAACCACCCATCCAACAAACCAGCCAACCAACCAACCAACCAAACCAACATACCAAACAACCCCTCATAAACCAACCATCCAACAAACCATACAACCAACCAACCAAACAACCACGCAACCACCCTAAACAACCAACCAGCCACCCAAACAACCAGCCCACCAATCTCCCATACAACCAAGCAACCACACGAACAACCAACCATCCAAACAACCAACTAACCACCCAATCAACCAACTAACCAACAAATCAACCATCCATTTAACCACCCAAGCAAACAATCAACCATCCAATCCAACCACCTAAACAACCAACAATTCAATTAACCACGCAACCAACCAACCAACCAACCACCCAGTCAAGCAACTAACCAACAGATAAACCACCCATCCAACCACCCATGCAACCATCCACCCATCCAACCAACCAATCATTCATCACCCACCCAATCACCCAGTCAACCACCCAAGCAACTAACCAACAGATAAACCACCCATGCAACCACCCATGCAACCATCCACCCATTCAACCAACCAATCATCCAGTCACCCACCCAACCACCCAATCAATCACCCAACAATCAATGAACCAACTAACCAACTACCTAACAACGAATTTACCACCCACCCAACAACCACCCACGCAACCACCCATCCACACAACCACCCAACCAATCAACCATCCACCCACCCACGCAACCAACTAACCAATTAACCAACCACCCATTAAACAACCAACCAACAAACCACTCACGCAACCAATCAACCACCCAACCAACCACCCAACCAACCACCCAACCAACCAACCAATCAACCAACCAACCAACTAACCAATCAACCAACCACCCATGCAACAAACAAACCAGCCAACCAACCAACCAACCAACCACCCATCCAACAACCGCCTGTTGTGTAGAGATTCATGTAGCAAATACCCCTGCTGAGACAGCAGTTATCTCCCACAATCGGTCGGTGCCCCCTGTTTGCCGAGAGAACGTGTGCGAATTTAATCAGTGTCCTGTCTTGTCTGTGTCGTTGTTCAGACAGCAGCCAGACAATAGTCTCACGTGACAACCACACACAGAGTCTTAATCCATTTTGCTGATCAGTCTCTCCGTGCATGATCTAAATCACCCTGTATCTTAACTCATGAGGTTCCAGGCAGTTCTTTCATTCTTTCATTCGTTGTTCCTCGTGACGATTCTCAAGACAATAACTAGAAGAGAGGGAATTAAAGTAAATACTGTCTGGGACAGATGGAGCTAATGTAATGATTGTCTGGGATAGATGGAGCTAATGTAATGATTGTCTGGGATAGATGGAGCTAATGTAATGATTGTCTAGGATATATGGAGTTAGTGTAATGATTGTCTGGGATAGATGGAGCTAATGTAATAATTGACTGAGATAGATGGAGCTAATGTAATGATTGTCTAGGATAGATGGAGTTAATGCAATTATTGTCTGGGATAGATGGAGCTAATGTAATGATTGACTGAGATAGATGGAGCTAATGTAATGATTGACTGAGATAGATGGAGCTAATGTAATGATTGTGTAGGATAGATGGAGTTAATGCAGTTATTGTCTAAGATAGATAGAGCTAATGCAATGATTGTCTGGGATAGATGGAGCTAATGTAATGATTGTCTAGGATAGATGGAGCTAATGTAATGATTGTCTGGGATAGATGGAGCTAATGTAATGATTGTCTGGGATAGATGGAGCTAATGTAATGATTGTCTGGGATAGATGGAGCTAATGTAATGATTGTCTAGGATAGATGGAACTAATGTAATGATTGTCTGGGAAAGATGGAGCTAATGTAATGATTGTCTGGGATAGATGGAGCTAATGTAATGATTGTCTGGGATAGATGGAGCTAATGTAATGATTGTCTGGGATAGATGGAGCTAATGTAATGATTGTCTGGAATAGATGGAGCTAATGTAATGATTGTCTGGGATAGATGGAGCTAATGTAATGATTGTCTGAGATAGATGGAGCTAATGTAATGATTGTCTGGGATAGATGGAGCTAATGTAATGATTGTCTGGAATAGATGGAGCTAATGTAATGATTGTCTGGGATAGATGGAGTTAATGTAATGATTGTCTGGGATAGATGGAGCTAATGTAATGATTGTCTGGGATAGATGGAGCTAATGTAATGATTGTCTGGAATAGATGTAGCTAATGTAATGATTGTCTGGAATAGATGGAGCTAATGTAATGATTGTCTGGGATAGATGGAGTTAATGTAATGATTGTCTGGGATAGATGGAGCTAATGTAATGATTGTCTGGGATAGATGGAGCTAATGTAATGATTGTCTGGAATAGATGGAGCTAATGTAATGATTGTCTGGGATAGATGGAGCTAATGTAATGATTGTCTGGAATAGATGGAGCTAATGTAATGATTATCTGGGATAGATGGAGCTAATGTAATGATTGTCTGAGATAGATGGAGCTAATGCAATTATTGTCTGAGATAGATGGAGCTAATGTAATGATTGTCTGGGATAGAGAAAGTTAAAGCAATAAATGTCCGGGATAGAGAGAGAGAGAGAGAGAGAGAGAGAGAGAGAGAGAGAGAGAGAGAGAGAGAGAGAGAGAGAGAGAGGGAGAGAGAGAGAGGGAGAGAGAGAGAGGAGAGAGAGGGAAAGAGAGAGAGAGAGAGAGGTAAAGTAATGTTTGTATAAGACGCTTAGAGCTAAAGTAATGACTGTCTTGAATAGATGGAGCTAAAGAAATGACTGTCTAGGATAAATAAAGTTAAAGGACGAATGTCTTAGATAAATTTAAAGCCATGAATGACTGGGGTAAATGGAGTTATAAGTAATGATTATCTGAAATAGATGCGGTTAAAGTGATAACTATCTTGGATACATATATACATATTAATATATAATGATATATGGTCGCATATAATGATATAAATTGGTATACAATAGTATACGGAATACATTGTAATATTTTGATATCTTCTATAATTGTAAGAGGGGTCATCACATGAAAACCTTAAAAGTGTGCTAGAAATTACAATGACCACGCCGTGTTTTGTAACCTGTCAATATTGTTGATAAGGATGTCAAGAGGGTTCAGCACGTGGTATCAAGGTGCAGACGAATACAGTGACGTCATAGGGACAGTTTAAACATGGCCGCCCTACGTTTGACATGCACCAAAGAGCGTTCTGTTATCCATTTTATTTGGTATCAGTGAAGGGGTGAAACCTATAGAAATTCATCGGCGAATGAAGGTCCAGTATGGTAATGCATGACTGTCAGTCCAGCAAGTGTATGTATCTGATACTCCCCCTCTTCGTGTTCCTCCACCTCCTCCTCCATTTCATCTTCCTCCTCCCCCATCTCCTTCTTGTTTCCCTCCCCGTCGTCCTCATTGTCGTCGTCTTCCTCGTCCCTCTTCTTCTATTGTCTAACCCCAAACAAACAATATGTCTAATACTCCGCGCTTGCCGTTAAGCGACGTATAACATGGAAAACAAAGATATATAATGATACATAATTGAATAGAACATTTAGTATAACGATAGATAGAGTTTAGTGAGCGCCATTGTTCAACATTTCGTGCATCCAAAGAGTTACAAGAACATCACTTCTTGGTTGTACTCACGCACACAACTTGCCGTCTCACACACGTCATTGCCCTCTGGGTTATTGACCCAAACATCATTTCCTGGAGCTAAAAATATCCCCGCGTGCATTTTCTCTGCCCTGATATCTGCTTGTGAAGAATATAATGACACAGATTTGTTAAAATATGTATGCGTTGCTTTGTTTTAATTCTTCAAGCCAACTGGTTAAAGATTGAAATTTACGGCTATCGATTGCGGGCTCGTGTTTTAGACTTGAAAGATTCGACTGCTATCTTCTGAATTAGACATCTTATTTTTAAAATAGGGAAACAGCCTGCCAATATCAGTGATGTTAAACAGAGTGAAGCAGAGGGAACTACTCACACATGTTACATTTAATTCATCCCTCTGCCTGATCATGCCCCTCCTCTTCCTCCTCTTCCCCCTCCTCTTCTTCTCTTCCTCCTTCCCCTCCTCTCCTCTTCCTTCTTCTTCTTCTTCTTCTTCTTCTCTTCCTCCTCTTGTATCACCATCCTACTTCTCCCTCTTTCTTCCTATTCGTTACTCCTCTTCCTTCCTCCTCCACCTTCCCCTACATTCCTCCTCATCCATCCTCCTCATTCAAATGTTTGTGTGTAGGTATCTAGATGTGTTTATGCATGTCTCAATGTGTGTGTGTGTGTGTGTGTGTGTGTGTGTGTGTGTGTGTGTGTGTGTGTGTGTGTGTGTGTGTGCCTGTCTGTCTCATAACATGGTGATATCCATTGTTTATATTCCTAACATTCATTTCACAATATGTTTTTTCTAAGTGAATGTAACATGCTCAATCGATAATTGATGAACGAAAGATGAGTGGTTGGAAGGGCTGAATGTAAGACGGGACCTGCGTGCCCAATTTATGACCCTTTGAAAATAAAGTTCACTCGTTCGTTCCTCCCAAACCCCTTTCCTCCCAATCCTCTTCCCCCTTCTTATTCCAAATCGCCCGCAGCTGAAAAAAACAGATATGTATTGACAATTAATGAGAGAAGTAGGAGCAGCAGACGTATCTATCTACTGTTGTCTGCTTGTGAGGCGATGTAAAACAACATATGTGTACATTTATCAGAACTAGCTTACCTGTGTGTGTTATACTACTTGTGTAAGGTGTGTGCTTGTGGGGGAAACACACCTTTATGGATGTGGATGCGGGTATGGGTGTGGAGATAACGGTCAATGGCATACATTGCCAGGTGAACAATTCCGGCTACTAGGAATATTTTTCTGAACAATAGGAAATAGGTGTTGTTGTTGTTGTTGTTGTTGTTGTTCTTCTTCTTCTTCTTCTTCTTCTTCTTCTTCTTCTTCTTCTTCTTCTTCTTCTTCTTCTTCTTCTTCTTCTTCTTCTTGCTGCTGCTTCTTTCAGCTCCTACTCCTTATTCTTCATATTCTACTCTTCCTCCTCCGCTTCCTCCTCCTCTTCCTTCTTCTTCTTGCTGCTGCTTCTCCGCCTTTTTCTTATGACGCTTCTTCTTCCTGCTCCTTCTCCTTCTTCTTCCCCCTTCTCCTTCACCACCACTATCACCCCCCTCCTTCTTCTTTTCTTTCATCCCCCTCCTCTTCTTGCTTCTCCTCCTTTTCTTGTTGCTCCACCTCCCCCATCGCCTTCTCTCCTCCTCTTACTCACCGTCGTCCTTCTTGTCCTGTTGTGGCTAGGACAGTCCTGTATATTTGTCACCCAACGTTTATAGTGCGGTTTATTGATTCGCGTACACTCATCACTCATTTGTTATATACGCATATCTATTGTCATTCTTCTCATACTCACACACATCTCGGGTAGTAATTATTTGATTAGTCAATCGGTCAATCAATCCATCAATCAATCTGCCAATCGGCCAACTGTAATCACTCAAGAAATCAAGCAACCACCAAATAACCATCATTAAACTAATAAACTGCAAAAAGGTACCACATAATTCACAACAAAGGAGACATCCCCAGGAAGGGCGCTGAACATCCCTCCTTACATATCCATAACCTATTATATGTGAAACGCCTTCACCCCACAAGACTCCGGCAGTATCGCTGTGGGATTACCTCAGATGGTAGACTTCAAATATGGCCGACGGATGCGAACTGTTCTTCTTCTTCGTGCCTCTTTCGAGTGAATTAATAAATAAATTCACACTTATTGTTTGGCGTTCATAGAAGTAGTGGGTAAGAATTAAATACTAGAGGACGCACCAGAGGACATAAAGACAGGGATTCGAACCTGTCACCTCCAAATGGCATCAACACCTCGCTGCAGGAACAAGTGTATGTCGACGCATGACCAACTAGACACCCCTAAAAAAGGTGTCTTCATTAGCCAGGTCTATCATCCACATGAACCCACAATTATGGGATATGGGCTGAATTCTTATCCAGCCATCGACATACCACTATAGGTCTTTATATTAAACCACCATAGGTCTTTATATTAAACCACTATAGGTCTTTATATTAAACCACTATAGGTAAAAAAACAAAACAAACGAGGAGAATGCGTGGCGTCACCCCTAGTTATGTACGAAGGGACTTCAAATGAAAACCTTAAATGTTGTTGTTGTTGTTGTTGTTGTTGTTGTTGTTGTTGTGTGTGTGTATGTGTGTATGTGTATGTATGTATGTATGTATGTATGTATGTATGTATGTATGTATGTATGTATGTATGTATGTATGT
>JACEFZ010014893.1:102500-142181 GCA_014155875.1 Cepaea nemoralis | reverse complement strand
TTCTTTTCTCCTTTTTCCCCCTTTTTCTTTTTTTTTTCCTTTTACTTTCTTTTCCTCTTTCTTTTTCCCGTCTTTTTTTTTTTGGGTCTTTTGGGTTTCCCTTTTCTTCTTTCTTTTTCTATTTTTTTTTTGTTTTCCTTTTGGGGCCTTCCGTTTTCCCTTTTTTTCTCTTCGCCCCCTTTTTTTTTTTCCTTTTTTTCTTTTTTTCTTTTTTTCGGGGAGGGGGGGGTAGAGGCAGGAGGAGAAAAAGGAGGGGAGTTCGCCATTCCAAATTCAACCCCTCATTTTCTGTGATTTCGGTCCTTCCATTGATTGTTCTTCCTTCTACACGACTGTAGATAACTTCCTTACACATAAAAAGATGAATTGTTATTGATATTGCCGTGGCATGGAGGCAGAGTTGAACGCCTTAACGCCAGGCCGGCACGGCACTTGATGATGATGATGATGATTGCCGTGTGACGATTCTGTGTAGTCACGTCATTTTCTTCCCTTTCCCTAGCGTTTTGGTTCGGGGATTCTTTCATCATCATCATCATATATTTACGTACGTATTTTGGGAATGGGAGGAGGGAGGAGGAGGAAGAAGAAAAAAAATACGACAGTTGGCAGCGCTGGAATGAAAGGAAGGCGTGTAGAAAATTTCATCTCAATCGGATGGGCCGTTCGCGAACGCATAAAGGACATACATACATACAGACAGACAGACGGAGATCGCCTTTTATATATAAGATTGAGTGCTTTTGATTTCGGATTTTCACCTGTATTTCGGGATACGATGGATCTCCTTGCAAGGTATGTGCAACGTGTTGATGTTTAGTACGTTTCTTAATATACCTATTTGTTTCCAATTCATATTGTTATATCCTGCTGCAGCCGCTGCTTTTTCTCTCTATTCCATATAATATCTTTGTTGTGTTTTCATCAAGGAAATTTTTAATTTTGGCAAGTTGGTATAATTTTTTTGGCAGTTTGTTTAACGAGAACATGAACATGGGAATTAAAGGTTAGATTTTGATTAATGATAAGACCCAGCGCTTTGTGCTCGGTTACACTTTTTACAGGCGTGCTACCAATGTGTAGCTGAAAAGTTCTCTCTAAGTTTAGAGTTTAAAGTCTGTCTGGTTGCTATTAACGTAGGTTTTCTTTTAGAAATGTTAATTTGCATGTGGTTTGCAGAACTCCAGTTATACTATTTAATTTCTGTTGCAAAGACGATTCTACCATATTATAATCAGTAGCGTTGGTATATATTGTGCTGTTCTGCAAATAGATCGCAGGGCGACGAAAGATATAAGGGATGGTCATTTACATAAATGGTAAATAGCAGAGGGCCTGAGGTATTTCAATATAAATGGTTATGGTTTGAGATAACGAATTATTGCGTGTTTTATGTCTAATGAAAAGGATTTGATCAATGTCACTATATGAAGACATACTTTCTTTGTTACTGATATTTTTTTTTAATTTAAAAAAAAATTTAAAATAGTATGGTTTATCATATCACGCTTTTCTAAAGTCTATAGACGCCGCTCCACATAGAGTATTGTTGTTAATATTATGGTGCCAGTTTTCTGTCATGTTTATTAGGGCCGTATCACAAGAATATTTTGGCCAAAACCATGACTGAGTGTAAACTATTAGTTTGTACCGAACTAAATGTTCTAGTATTGTTTTGTGAATGTGCTTTTCTAGTGGTTTGGATAGTGATGATAGTATGGAAATTGGCCTATAGTTACTCATGAGACCATCGTCTAATTAATCAGCTTTTAAATGAGGATAAACTTTGGCGATTTTGAAGGCTGATGGAGAGGTGACCTTTTGGTGAGAAATTGTTTATGTATAAAAATTAGTGAATTCCTCGCAGATCACTGGTGCAGCCAGCGAAGGATCCGATTACTAATTCCATCTGGTCCTGATGAGTTATTTTTTTTTAGATTACTGATATTATAGTACGATTTATTTGCCTGGCACATTTCGCTGCATCTCAGTCAGGTACTTACTGCAGATGTCACACAACGTAGAGTAAAATAATTAGATTCATCGTTCAAGCTGAAACATACACATTTTCAAACAGTAATATCAGTTGTTTACAATGGTAATTTTAAATGGACTATCATGACTTTCTGTTTGCACAAAATAGGCTTGTGCAGGTGGATCATTATCGCTTCTGCAAACTTTAACAAACGACTATTCTGTGTATGACACAACACGCGAAAAGTGCTGTCTCTGTCAATGACATGACCGATTTCCAAGATATGACGTGCAATGAACGACGCCGGAAGTTTATAATTGTGGTGTGTCACACTTCCCATGATTCCATTGCTTGTGTGTAGTTTCTTGTCAACCCATTTTGGTATGTATTCAACAATCCTGGTGTGTAACTGACTCTCTGTTCGTTCAATGTAGGTAGACTCGCACCTGCATGTGAATTGGTAAATGCAATTAGATGTGGCGTTCAGAGGGGGAGGTTCTTTTATTGCTGGGATGGGAATAGGTGTGGTTCTGTACCTAATAACTGAAGTTGCAGCACAGAATGTTCGGCCAACTGCTGTAACGAGCCGGTCCTGTAGACGTTGCATTACGTCACTCCCTCGAAAGGTTAGCTGTATAAATACCTTTAGCTTAGGGACCGTAGTTACGTCTGATTTTGGTTTCGGCTGTTGGCAGTGGTGCTTTATAAATCCTGTGGAGTACCCATTCAGGTGTAAGACATTCTTCAGAGTTTCAATTCCTCCGTCAGTGTGTCCTGGGTGCATATCTTCCTAGCACGGTCAAACATGGTTCTCACTAAGCCCCATTTGTACTGGACAGGTACGAAGCTCTGAAAATTTAAGTATTGGTTAGTCATGTTTCTTTGCAGTACACCGATCTTTGAATTGTGCCGTCTGCTCTACGTCTCATTAGGATATCTAGAACGGCAACGCTTCGTTGTGTTCGTGTTCCATAGATAAGAGATGTTTACATGCGCCATGTTCATTATGGCCTTGAGCGATGTTGCTTTTAGCTCATGTCTTCTCATTTTTGTTTGAATGTTTAAGGTCTATGTTGAAGTCTCGAAACAGTATGATTTCTCTCGCATTACTAAAGACTACATCCATCATGGTGGTGAATTTTTCATACCACATTTCTTGCGCTGGGGAAGAAGAAGGAAGAAGAAGAAGGAAGAAGAAGAAGGAAGAAGAAGAAGAAAGAAGAAGAAGAAAGAAAGGAGGAGGAGGAAGAAGGAAGAAGGAGAAGGAAGAAGAAGGCAGCTCTTAGATGTAAGAAGTTGTAAGACAATGATATACAGCACTTGTAACAATTGACAGAACAGTTGAAACAATTAATATAACACTTCAAACAATTGACATTACTGTACCACCAGAAAGACCTAATAAAATACGCCATAGAGAAACAATATTTGAGAGTATTATCGATTTGTGTGGTCTGAGAACTTGAGACGCCCACAGATGATACGTCCATGTCTGCCCCGGTAACAGCTTCAATGTTAGGTTGTGACGTAGTTTGGTATGTTTATTTGGCATCATGTAATGGTATTTAAACATGAATGTTTATCATTTTGTTTATGATGTTTATCATAGGGGTTGCGTGGTCTCGAGGTATGGTGTCCGCCTCGAGTGCTGGAGGTCCCGGGTTCAAGCCCCGGTGAGAACCGGGATTTTTTTTTTCACGTGGACATCTAGTAATAACATTTCCCCTGATCTCTGGGTAGTGAGATCGGACGCCCGTGTGTATTGTTGTGCACGTAAAACACCCCTTGGCAGTTGGAAATGAAAATAGAGTAGCCTAACGGTGCTGCCCGGGTAAAATTTCTAGGTAAAAATCTACCCAAAGTATTTCAGGATCCACGACGGTGCTACGGAGTTCGTGCACTGAGCTGAGTTTCTCCAGACTCATGTTTGAGTTAGGAGTAGAACGGAGCACTTATGGGTTACACCCGTGTGCCGTGATGTTGATCCTTTGACTAAACTAAACATGAATGTTCATATGGTGCCTTGATGGATGCAACAGTCTCGGCCTCTCGTGTTTCACCGGAATGGTGATGATACGTAGACAGTGCCCGCCCTCTTCCTATGTTTATAGTGGATGGTGTTTCAGTTGTTGCTGTTGTTGTCTAAGATTAGCTTATTATTAAGGGGTGTAAGAATGAACTAATGTATGACAGAAAGAGATCACAAAGGCAGAATGTCAGACGGGCCTGCGTGCCCATTCTTAAACCTTTGAAAATAAAGCTCGTTCGTTCCTTGTCAGACAAGTTAGAAAACTGATTGATACTCGGTTCATAAGGATGTTTCAGTAAGGGTGATTTGATATGTAAGCGCACTTGCCTTTTGACACCTGAGTTCGATTTCTCTGTGTATTTTGCCATCTTCTGTGATCATACTTACAAGATATTTACATTCTGTCACTTGTTATAGGCCAGTCTCTCTGGTCTAGAGGTTACACGACTTTCTCCGTAATCTCGTTCACTCTCGTATATAACGTGACGTTGCGCGGGAATTGTTAGCGGTTCTCTCCGCGTCGGTAACTTACGAGGTATGTGAGCCGGTCGCTCAGAAATCAATGGCAACCTACTGAGCGTAATCTTGCAAAGAAATCAACAATCAGCTAAAAGATGCTGATGTTGACAGCGATGTCCTGTTAAGGATATGCGAAAAAAAAAAAAAAACTTGTTGTAGAGATGTTTTATTTAAATGTCTACTTAGTGGACCAACGACTCAACGACTGGCAAGAGAAGGTCCACCAGAGAGACGAATGGAGACGGATTGTATTTGCAGCAAAGAACCTCAGTGGCTCGGAAAGCTGAAGAAGAAGAAGACTTAGTGGACCAGGCGATCTGCTAACTTGCATTACTTCTGTTTTGGCTGTGTTTATACTCATATTGTATCTGCTGCATGTTGAACTCAGCTTGTAAATATGATTTTGCATTCTACCCTCGTCGCTATAAAACATGCACTGATCGTCTGCAAACAAAAGCTTATTTATTGTAACTGAATCTGTTGTTTCGTCTGCAGTAAAGAGTTCACAATTTTCTGAATCTGTTCTGTCATGGCTTGCTTCTTTGGATATTCTGTCTATGTAGATATTAAATAGCGAGAAGTGTGAAAGTTGGGGAACGGGGGGCTGGGAGGGGGTCCACATTTCAATGTAGACATTATATAGCAGGGGAGAGAGCACACACCCCTGCCTCACTCCTGTATTGACTGTGAACATATCTGATGTACCTTCCTGTGTTCTTACTGCACTTCGGCTCGAGTGGTACATCGCTATGTGTTTTATAGCAGTTGTCCTTTTATCCCGCAGCCTTCATGGATGGTTCATAATTTGTATATATCCACTCTGTCGAAAGCCTTTTCCTGATCTAAATATACAATATACTGCTTGACACTGTTTTAGATTTATTTTTTCTTTTCTTCACATATTTGTCTAAGTGTGAATAGTGCATCAGTGCAACTTTTACCTTTCCTGAAATCAGCTTGTGCTTAGCTTAACTGTTGTTCAACTATAGGTCTAGATCTTTGCTGCAATAGTTGTGCGTACATTTTCCCTATGTGGCTCAGGAGTGATATACCTCTGTATGTTTCTCTCTCTCTCTCTCTCTCTCTCTCTCTCTCTCTCTCTCTCTCTCTCTCTCTCTCTCTCTCTCTCTCTCTCTCTCTCTCTCTCTCTCATATTGCCTTTCTTTGTCCTCAAAATGGTACTATTATTGCCTGTTGCCAATTTTCTTTTCTTTCTTCCCATGCTATATAAAAAAGTCTTGACAGCCATTTAACTCCTGTCTTCCCACAAGCCTGGATAGCTTATTTCATTTGGACCCAGTGATTTGTTTTTAGGACTTTTCTGTGTAACTGATTTGACTTCTGTAGGGATTAAGTTTGGTTTTTGTTGTCCACAGCTGTTAGGCACACAAGTGAGGTTTTCTCTATTATGTGCGGGGTTAAGTAGTTCTTGTAAGTATTCTTCCCC
Source organism: Cepaea nemoralis (assembly GCA_014155875.1). NCBI lineage: Eukaryota > Metazoa > Mollusca > Gastropoda > Stylommatophora > Helicidae > Cepaea > Cepaea nemoralis. The sequence goes on along the minus strand of JACEFZ010014893.1, from coordinate 136,211 downwards.
CACCCTCCTGCTAGTAGACTTTGTTGTGAATTATATAATGGCATACCTCTGTTGCTATTTATGATGGTGGTTGGGTTGTAGCATGCATTTCTGTTTCTTATAGTCTTGACACATTTCTACATGTCTCTTAGATAGTTTTTGCTAAGGGCTGTCATCTATTCTTTGTATATTCTTCAGGGTTCATGTTTAGATGTTTTAATTGTTTGTTTGGCATTTTACCGTATAATTCTACATGTACCTTGGTCTTGTTTAGATTCAATTGTGATCCATTTTTTTGAACTTTCTGAATACGCTATTTTTAAAAACATTGTTCCACAAGCGGTTCCTAATCTTTTTAGCTACTTACTTTTTTGTGTCCACATTTAATTTCCAGTGTGTCGAGCATATCAATCTTGAACATTGTCCATTCCTTATCTACACTTGAGTACTCATCATAGATGCTCTTCTGTGGCTTTTTTATTTTTAATTTCTTGTTTGAATTCACTTCTGACGGATCTTCCTGAAGCCTTCTATAATTGATGCCATCTGTTGTTTCCTTTTTGTTTTTTTATTTTCCTGCATGTTGAATTCTGTTTATTATGACAAGTTTGTGATCAATATCAATATTTGTGTTTGAGATCGCCCTAGAATGCATACGTAGTCTTCTAAGTAGAATACAGTTGATTTGAGATGCTAGAACTATGTTGTTCCATTTATACCAGGTTTTGATGTGGCTACGACGATGTTGGCAAGCACTATGTGATATCATTAGTACTTGATAGGAGCAGATGTTAATTGGGTGTTCACCATTGATATCTTCTTCTTCTTCTGCGTTCATCCGGAGTTTTTTTTTTCTTTTTTGGATGCAATTGCGTTGTGCCTGTTTACAGCAGAGCTGCGTTCTTGCGCCGTTAGACTTCTGCGGGCATTTGTTGACCGGGTTAACCTTCCCGGGGACCATTTATATTACATCCAGTCTCCGTGTGGCTGAATGGTCGGCCCTAGTCATTCATCCCACGGTGTTCTTCGTGTGCCTGTCCAATCGTCCTTGGAGGAAATCAGCCATCACAATAAGTCCATCTGTCTCACTAACATTGTTTAACGTGTCTGTAAGGCTATCGAAGTTCCGTGTTTTGACTTCTTCGCCGTAAGTGTCATTACATGGAAAGTGTTTATGTATAGTAGTTGCTGTTTTACTCTCTGCTTGTAATATTTATTAATATGCTTCTTTCTGATTTAAATTCAGTGTTGATAATGCATTGCGTTTTCTCAGGATAGTAATAGAAAACCCACTCCATCTTTAGTCTGTTCTGGCTGATCAACTCCGTATCAGAACGTAATTGTCACGTGTCGTGTTGTGCCCCATTGTCCTCGTATCAACATTTTATTGATGATAAATTAGGAAACACAGCAGGCGTACCTCGCCTTGGCGCCTCGATGTCCGGTTGTGTCTGTGAATGCCATGACCAGACTTGGGTGGCGTCTATAGATGTGTGCCAGTACTTCCTCTTCTGCCTGGCGTCGATACACATAGTGTTGAGAGGTATTTATAATATTTAATAATGTAACGGTCGTGAACCTGGAGGTCTTGTCAGTTGTTATAAATGCTGGTCCCACACACGATTGAACAAAGTCAGGTCTAGAGGTTAGCATTCACTGTCAGCTCGATGGGATCCGTTCACATCAGCCGCCTTGCTTTCCAGACCATTACTGCGACCCCTTTTATTTCCCGGAGTCGACCGGCGAGTCACGTGGCCAGTAAGATCACCCCGCCTCCTACAGAGGTCAAGCCGAGGACACCGGGTCGGGGGGTCAGCTCATTAGCGTTAGATTCACCCATTGACAGTCAAGGTAATTCACATTGCGCTTCTAATTCATCTCTTAGCGTCTAATTCATCTCTTAGCGTCTAATTCATATCTTAGCGTCTAATTCACCCCATGGCTTTTATTTTAGTTCTTCACGTCCAACTCATCCCTGAACGGCGAATCTCGCAGTGTTCAAGTCCCGCGCTCTCATGTCACCGGTAATGTTTCCTGTTTGTGTCAAATCTGGATATGTTAATTCATACATTAACCTCTGACACAGTTAGACTTCAAGTGTCTGAACTGACAGACTTCCGCTTGTGACATCTGCATTCATATCCAGGTCCATGTACATTAAGCCGTCAAGAGCCAACGCTGACCTACTTCTGCCCTGCATGTCTGAAACTAGTCCTTCAATCATTGTCCGAGCCACTCGGCATTACCGGAGTACAGGCATCAGGGCAGCAGTGAGCATGCTTATCCAGGAATAACGCAGGCAGAATTCCTGCAGACACACTCCTCTCGTAGGCTAATTGTCCATGGCGTTAGCCTGGTCAATGAGAGAAGAGCATACTTTATTCTCGGATTGCAAGAAAATTTCCTGCCTTCAGTCGGCAAAAAAGCGGGCAAATTAACTCCCGTTTTCTCACCTTCCGTCTCTGGGAAAGTGCAGACGTGATTTCCGGGTGAAGTAATTCATGCATCCCCCCCCCCCAATGATGCTTACATGATGCTGGTGGCAATCTGGCGTGATGCCGGTGGCAATCTGGCGTGAATCTGGTGACAGGCCGCAGGGGATGTCGTGCTGGCGCTGAGTTCAACGTCCGGCTACTGGCTGTGCCACGTCCAGGTGGCCAACGTGTCGTGTCTTGTGTATGTAGATTCGTGAATACAGAGTGGCTGGAATACAGCGATGGTGGACATATATCGCTGACAGGGAAAGGCTGCAGCGATCCATAGACCGTCGAGAAATATAACAGTTATAATCATGCAAGATTGCAACGATCCCTGGGAAACAAGGAAATATAACAGTTATAATCATACAGGATTGCAATGATCCCTGGGAAACAAGGAAATATAACAGTTATAATCATACAAGATTGCAACGAGCGTAATTCACACGAGATCTCTAATTTATGTAATTATTCTAGTGGGTTACTGTAGAATGATGTGGTTACTGTAAAATGATGTGGTTATTTTATAATGAGGTGGTTACTGTAACATTATACGGCTACTGCAGAAAGATGTGATTACTGTAGAATTATGTGGTTACTGTAAAATGTTGTGGTTATTGTATTATGATGTGGTTACTGTAAAATTATACGGCTACTGCAGAAGATGTGATTACTGTAGAATGATGTGTTTATTGTAGAATGATGTGGTTACTGTAGAAAGGTGTGATTACTGTAAAATTATGTGGTTACATTAGAATGATGTAGGTTGTTAAAGAATGGTGTGGGTTACTGCAGAAAAATGTGGTTGCTGTAGAAATATATGGTTACTGCAGAAAGATGTAGTTACTGAATAATGATGTAGTTACTGTAGAAAGATGTGATTACTGTAGAAAAATGTGGTTACTGTAGAATGATGTGGTTACTGTAGAAGATGTGGTTACTGTAGAATGATGTGGTTACTGTAGAAAGATGTGGTTACTGTAGAATGATGTGGTTACTGTAGAAAGATGTGGTTACTGTAGAATGATGTGGTTACTGTAGAAAGATGTGGTTACTGTAGAATGATGTGGTTACTGTAGAAAGATGTGGTTACTGTAGAATGATGTGGTTACTGTAGAAAGATGTGGTTACTGTAGAATGATGTGGGCTGTTATAGAATGGTGTGGGTTACTGTAGAAAAATGTGGTTACTGTAGAAAGATGTGATTACTTTAGAATGATGTGGTTACTGTAGAATGATGTGGTTACTGTAGAATGATGTGGTTACTGTAGAATGATGTGGTTACTCTAGAAAGATGTGGTTACTCTAGAAAGATGTGGTTACTGTGGAATTATGTGTTTACTGTAGAAAGATGTTGTTACTGAAGTAAGGTGTGCTTACTGTAGAAAGATGTGATTACTGCAGAAAAATGTGGTTACTGTAGAAAGATGCGGTTACTGTAGAATGATGTGGTTACTGTAGAAAGATGTGGTTACTGTAGAAAGATGTGATTACTGTAGAATGATGTGGTTACTGTAGAATGATGTGGGCTGTTATAGAATGGTGTGGGTTACTGTAGAAAAATGTGGTTACTGTAGAAAGATGTGATTACTGTAGATTGATGTGGTTACTGTAGAATGATGTGGGCTGTTATAGAATGGTGTGGGTTACTGTAGAAAAATGTGGTTACTGTAGAAAGATGTGATTACTGTAGAATGATGTGGTTACTGTAGAATGATGTGGTTACTGTAGAAAGATGTGGTTACTGTAGAATGATGTGGTTACTGTAGAATGATGTGGTTACTGTAGAAAGATGTGTTACTGTAGAATGATGGGGTTTACTGTAGAATGATGTGGTTCTGTAGAAAGATGTGTACTGTAGAATGATGTGGTTACTGTAGATTGATGTGGTTACTGTAGAATGATGTGGTTACTGTAGAATGATGTGGTTACTGTAGAATGATGTGGTTACTGTAGAATGATGTGGGCTGTTATAGAATGATGTGGGTTACTGTAGAAAGATGTGGTTACTGTAGAATGATGTGGTTACTGTAGAATGATGTGGTTACTGTAGATTGATGTGGTTACTGTAGAATGATGTGGGCTGTTATAGAATGATGTGGGTTACTGTAGAAAAATGTGGTTACTGTAGAAAGATGTGATTACTGTAGAATGGTGTTGGTTGTCATACAATGGTGTGGGTTACTGTAGAAAGATGTGGTTACTGTAGAAAGATGTGGTTACTGTAGAAAGATGTGGTTACTGTAAAATGTATGTCTGCCTGCCTGCCCGCCTGTCTGTCTGTCTGTCTGTATATTTGGGTGGGTGGTTGAATGGATGGACGGGTCTGCAGGTGGATGGGTGCGTATGTGCGTGCGTGCATGCGTACATGTGTGTGTGTGTATATGGGTGTGTGTATGCGCGCATAAGTATGCACCAACGCACAAACGTATGCACGCCTGTACGTATGAACGCACGCATGTACTTATATGAGTGGTATGTGTGTGTCTATGTGTGTGTGTGTGTGTGCGCGTGCGTATGGATGTGTTTCTTTGTATATGCGTGTGTGTGTGTGTGCTTGCATGCGTGCGTATGTGTTTGTGTTTGTGTTTGTGTGGGTAGGTGGGTAGGTAGGTAGGTGTGTGTCTATGTGTGTGTATGTTTGTGTATGTGTGTGTATGTGCGTGCGTATGTGTGTGTTTCTTTGTATATGCGTGTGTGTGTGCTTGTATGCATGCGTGTGTGTTTGTGAGGGTAGGTGGGTAGGTAGGTAGGTGTGTGTATGTCCGTATGTATCTCTTTCTGTAAGAGTGTTATTCCTGTCCTTGGTGTCCAGACATCATGTCTTGGGACACACTTGAATTCTACAGCGGTATGGTTGTCCGGTCTCATAAAAGCGTGGGTGACATATACCCCATTGTTCATGACCTATGTGCGTTGTCCGGTCCTCTAGGGGCGCTGGTAACCCCATTTTACATGACCTGTGTGTGTGTGCTATAGTTATGTTCTGCCTGCTACAATCCACTGCTGCACCTGTTTGCCAGTAGGGACACGTCTAGTGAAATATCCCTCATTCAGAATTAAGGGACACGTCTAGTTTAAATATTCCTCATTCAGAAGTTCCGATCTCCCTGGCCTAGGAGCTAGCGACTTTCTCCGTAATCACTTATACTCTCGTGCGTAACATGACGACGGCGAGAATCGGTAGCGGTTCTAACCGTATCGGTAACGTACGAGGTATGTGAGCTGGTCGCTCAGAAAGCAATGGCAAACTACTGAGCGTAATCTTGCCATGAAATCGACAATCTGCTGAAATATGCTGATGTTGACAGCGATGTCCTGTAAAGGATATGCAAACATTTTATATTTATATAATTCAAATGTTAGGGACAAGTCTAGTGAAAATATCCCTCATTCAGAATTAAGGGTCACGTCTAGATAAAATATCCCTCATTCAGAAGTAAGGGACACGTCTAGTGAAAATATCCCTCATTCAGAATTAAGAGGCTGGGATAACAGAAGCGAGGAGCCATTCGTACTTTACGTGTCTCTAACTGACGGGGGACGGTGGATGGCCATTATGGCTTGTACAACTGTAAATAACTCTGACGGGGGACGGTGGATGGCCATTATGGCTTGTACAACTGTAAATAACTCTGACGGGGGACGGTGGATGGCCATTATGGCTTGTACAAACTGTAAATAACTCTGACGGGGGACGGTGGATGGCCATTATGGCTTGTACAACTGTAAATAACTCTGACGGGGGACGGTGGATGGCCATTATGGCTTGTACAACTGTAAATAACTCTGACGGGGGACGGTGGATGGCCATTATGGCTTGTACAACTGTAAATAACTCTGACGGGGGACGGTGGATGGCCATTATGGCTTGTACAACTGTAAATAACTCTGACGGGGGACGGTGGATGGCCATTATGGCTTGTACAACTGTAAATAATTCTGACGGGGGACGGTGGATGGCCATTATGGCTTGTACAACTGTAAATAACTCTGACGGGGGACGGTGGATGGCCATTATGGCTTGTACAACTGTAAATAACTCTGACGGGGGACGGTGGATGGCCATTATGGCTTGTACAACTTTAAATAACTTGGCCTGTGTGAAACGCTGATAGAGAGGAATTGCCGGTTTGCAACGAGCTTCTCGTGACTGGCATGATAAATAATGTTATTTGGCAGCGAGATGTACCATGGGAGCTAGTTGAGCCCAGTACAGCCACGGCAGACTGAGACTCGTCTGCATAATACGTGGCGACACCAGAGGAGAGGCACTGCAGACAAATTTAGTTTCTCGATTTCACAGAATGTCTTATATTTCCTAATGAAAGCAGGCACATTGAAGATCGAAGTACGTCACAGGATCACTTGTATGTCGCAGGTTCAGCTAAACATCGGAGGTTCTCTGAATATCGGACGTTTAGCTGTAAGTCGGAGATTCAACTGTACGTCGGAACTGCATCTATGTGTTCGGGGGTTCAACTACATATACATTAGAGGTTCACCTATATATGTTACAGGTTCAGTAAAGGTTCAGTTATATATGTTAAAGTTCAGTTATATATGTTAGAAGTTCAGTTATATGTGTTGGAGGTTCTGTTATAAATGTTAGAAGTTCAGTTATATATGTTTAGAGTTTCAGTTGTATATGTTAGTGGTTCTGTTATATTTGTTAGTGGTCCAGTTAAATATATTAGGGGTCTAGTTATATATGCTAGAGGTTCAGCTACTTATCAGAGATACAACTGCATATGTTAGATGTTCGGCTATATATGTTGGAGGTTTAGTTGTACAAATTTATATGTTAGAGGTTTGGCTTTATATATTAGAGGTTTAGGTATAGAACTTTATATGTTAGAGGTTCGGCTATATATGTTAGAGGTTTAGTTATACAACTATATATGTTAGAGGTTCGGCTATATATGTTAGAGGTTTAGTTATACAACTATATATGTTAGAGGTTCGGCTATATATGTTACAGGTTTAGTTATACAACTATATATGTTAGAGGTTCGGCTATATATGTTACAGGTTTAGCTATACATTTAGGGGTCCAGTCACATATGTCAGAGGTTCAGTTACATATGTTAGAGGTTAAACTATATGTTGGAGGTTCTACTTACGTCAGCGATTCAACTGTTAGTGCACCACAGGTTATGTTATTGCATCACATGTTATGTTATTGCACCACAGGTTAATGTTTTACATCACAGGATATTTTATTCTATATGTGGTTGCACGCCAACACAGCAACTCGCCTTCAAAACCAGGAGAGACGGGATGATAGATTACCACTTGTATGGTTCTGGTTCGACCCACCCATATAGACTGGTTACAAGATCATTCTCAGCGACATGTTTGAGGAGGACAGATGACGTGGTATATGACCGGCCAGCGACATGTTTGAGGAGGACAAACGACAAGTTATGGGACAGGCCAAAGCGGCTTGTGATGTTGTTTCCTAGAAAATAAGAAGGTCAAAGACTTCTCTTTCCAGCAACCGTGTCCTCAAGATGACTTCCTGGACCGATGACCTATTCTCAAACTGTCAAGTGTGGCTTTCTCTCTCTCTCTCGCCCCTTGATCTTTACAGCATCCTGAGAGTAGCTTGTAGATAAAATATAACAGTGACATAATGCAGACTAAATGTAGCAGTGACATAATGTAGACTAATTATAACAGTGACATCAATGTAGACTTAATGTAACAGTGACATAGGTGAACACAACTAGTCACTTTGTATGTGGGAACACCGACAGCACAATGTGCGGATCCTGACAATTTGTAGAAGTGCTCCGTTGACGTTTTAAAAAAAATAAAAAGGGGGGGGGGGTGGTTGTGGGGGCCGTGGGGGTGGCGAGGATAGAGCTGACCACGACACGTTGACTGAATGTATGGATAGAGATCCCATGGTACAACCAGGAGCCTGTTTATCACGGCCTATAGATAAATAGGAAGCAGATGTGTGAATTATCTCTACATGTGCACACGTATAAAGCGTTTATCACTTCTTGTAGCTATAAATAGATGTCTGTGTTATCTCTACATGTAAACAAGTGTAACGTGTATATCACTTATTATAGATGTACACATGTAAAGAATTGTGTACACGCATTAAATGTATTGAATATATTATACTGTCCGTATATTTAACACATCAACTCAATGGGTGATGTGGGCAACTTAAGCCGAGCGTCTTGACTCACTAGAACATTTCCTGATGCCTCTTGTAGATTGGTCCGGTCTGCCAGCACAGCCCAATAGAACCACACATCCGTCCCCCTGAGGACTCGAACACTTGACCACCACGCCTCCAGACGTCATAGCGAGCCAATGCACTACCGCGGCCCCCTCACATCTTGTGTGCCACCTGACAATAAAGTGCGGTAGCCAGTTCGCTTCTAGGCCAAATAAAGAACATTCCCTAGTTGTTATTTACTGAGTTGGGGGAAAACCCCAGATCTCTACTGACAGGACATTATAGTTTGCCAAAGCTTCGCTGTGAACACGAACCTCTGTGTTGTCAGACTAGCGCACTGCTCACTGTGCCACGGCAACTCCATCTTGCTGAACTAGCAACTATTGCACTCACCAAATGTCTCTTCTCCGTGAAAGGACCGCCTTGATGGGGCCTGGTTTTCCCGCCACTGTGATACCACTTCCGTATGTCTGTCTGCCCATATCACGTGGCCCGCGAGAAGTCCGATCATTATGGACGCAGAGAAGCGGGTAATGGCGAAGCAACTGGCACGAATCGTCTTAAAAAGACTTGCAATAAGTTGTTTTTGTGCCAATGATTTTCCGGTGTCACCAGGTCTGGCCTGTCCTGGAGTCTTTCTCACGGCAAGGGCCTGCACTCCGGGGATCTCCAAACTGGGTCAAGGAAACAGTCGATATCTGCACTGTTGTGTCAGCACATCTTGCTGTGTTGTAGCAGCTTCATTGCTATCGTCATGATAACAGCACATATTGCTGTGTTTTAGCATGCTCATTGTACTTTTTTATATTCCATATCCCTTACAGGACGTTGCAGTCAACACCAGCATTTTTCAGCTGCTGTTGATGTACTGAGCAAGATTATGCTCAGTAGTTTGCCATTGCTTTCTGAGCGACCGGCTCACATATCTCTAAGTTACCGATGCGGCGAGAACCGCTACCACTTCTCGCATACATCACGTCACTCACGAGAGTATACGGGATTACAGAGAAAGACGCTAACCCCTACGTAATAACTGCGCGGTTTTTGTCAACAGATCTTGCTGTGTTGTAGCAGGATAATATGAACACATGTACTTTACTGTAGAGTGAGTGAGAGAGTGAGTGAGTGTGAATGAGAGAGAGAGAGAGAGAGAGAGAGAGAGAGAGAGAGAGAGAGAGAGAGAGAGAGAGAGAGAGAGAGAGAGAGAAAGTGAGTGAGAATGAGAGTGAATGTGTGTGTGTATATATTATATATATTATATATATATATATATGTGTGTGTGTGTGTGTGTGTGTGTGTGTGTGTGTGTGTGTGTGCGCGTGCCTGCTTATCTCTATGTTTGGAAGCATCACTAATGTTTACTTTATACAATATATATGTATAATTTTTCTCATGTATTTTTTTCATTTGTGTAAGATGCTCACGATAATCATCAGTGTATGCGTGTGTACGCCGGTCTCTCTGGCTGAGGGGTTACAACACTTTCTCCGTAATCCCGTTTATCACGCAGAGTCTCGTAGCAGGGCGAGAGCTGGGAGCAGTTCGACCCCCGCTGGTGACTTGCGGGATAACTGAGCCGGCCGCTCAGAAAGCAATGGCAAACTACTGAGCGTAATCTTGCCAAGAAATCAACATACAGCTGAAAGATGCTGATGTTGACAGCGATGTCCTGTAAAGGATATGCAAAACATTTTATGCGTGTGTACAGTGTGGGAGTTTGTTCATATTAGTTTCAGTGAGGCATCATGTATGTGTCTTGATGTGAGGGTATATGTGTGGGTGTGCGTGTGGGTGGGGGATACGTGGGTGTGTTGGGAGATGTGTGGGTGAGAGATGGGTGTGTGGGGGTGGGAAAATGTGCGGGTGGGTGGGGATGTGTATGTGGATGTATTTAGGTGTGTGGGTGTTGGTGGGTAGTGGGATGTTTGGGTTTGGGTGTTTGGGATGGGGATGTGTGAGTCGGTGTGTTGCGTGTGTGTAGGTGGTGAGGGAGATGGGTGTGGGGGATGTGTGTATGAGTGGAGGATTATGTGTGGCCGGTGGATATGTGTGTTTGGGTAGAGGATGTGTGTGTGTGTGTGTGGGTGGAGGATGTGTGCGTGGGTCGGTGGATGCATGTGTGGGTCGTGTGGTGTATGTGGGTGGGGGAGATGTGTGTGTGTGTTGGTGGGGATGTAGTGTGTGGGGTATGAGATTATGGGTGGGGAGATGTGTATGTGGGTGTATGGTAGGAGGATGTGTGTGTTAGTGGGGAATGTGTGGTTGGGAGATTGGTGATTGGGGGTGTGTGGATGGGTGAATGGGTGGAGGATGTGTGGATGGGTGAATGTGTGTAGATTGGGGGATGGGTGGGGGATGTGAGTGTGGGTGGGTGCGAGATGTGTGGGTGGGTGGGGGATGTGTGTAATTGGGGGATGTGTGGGTGGGTGCGGGAAGTGTGTGTAGGTGTAGGATATGTGGATTGATGAAAGTATGTGTGTGTTTGGCAGGAGGGATGTATGGTTTGGGTGGAGGATGTGTGTTTGGCTGGCATGGTGTGTGTGTGGGTGGGGGTATGTGTATTTGGGCGATGTGTGTTGGCTGGGTGGTTGGTTGTGTGTGATTGTATGGTGGAGGGTATTGGGTGTGTGAGTGTGTGTGGGTTATATGATGGGTGGGAATGTGTGTATGTGGGTGGGGAGATGTGAAGGTGGGGATGTGTTGGGGTGGGGGATATGTCTCAGAACATGGTAATATGCATTGTTTACAACATTCATTTGACAATGTATGTTTTTTAAAATAATATGTGAATGTATCATGCACTATTGATGAACGTAAGATGAGTGATTAGAAGGGCCTAATGTTAGACGGGCCTGCATGCCCAATTTGTTACCCTTTGAAATAATAACGTTCATTCGTTCGTTCGTTCGTCACGATGTCAGCACATCTTTCTGTGTTGTAGCAGGCTCATTGTTACTGTAATGATAACAGTAATTTCAGAAACATATTGATCTTGGCGAGAGAGAGAGAGAGGAGAGAGAGAGAGAGAGAGAGAGAGAGAGAGAGAGAGAGAGAGAGAGAGAGAGAGAATAAATACTAGGGTAAGTTAGTAAGTCATGTATATGTTATCTATATCTACAAAACAAAGTGTATGTATATGTGTATGTATATATGTATGTATGTAAATATGTATGTCCTTTAATTTGTTCGCGAAACGGCCCATCCGATTGAGATGAAATTTTCTACACGCCTTCCTTTCATTCCAGAGCTGTCAACTGTCATCGTTTTTTTTTTCTTCTTCCTCCTCCTCCCCTCTCCCCCTCCCAAAATACGTACGTAAATATATGATGATGATGATGATGATGAAAGAATCCCCGAACCAAAACGCTAGGGAAAGGGAAAGAAAATGACGTGACTACACAGAATCGTCACAACGGCAATCATCATCAGCAAGTGCCGTGCCGGCTGGCGTAGGCGTTCATGGCTCTCTGTAGATCTCAGTCTTTGTTTTTTTAATCAACTCTGCTGCTGATATTCCTCCATGCCACGGCAATATCAATAACATTCATCTTTTTATGTGTAAGGAAGTTATCTGCAGTCGGGTAGAAGGGGGAAAAACTAAAACGAGTTATTTGAATGCGAACTCCCTTTCCCCCCTCTCTTCTCCTCCCCCCTTTCCCCCCTGTACCTCCTCCCCCCCACCCTCCCCCCCCTCTATCCCACTCCCCCCTCTCCCTACCTCCTTTCTTTCCTTCTCCTCTTCCTCTCCATCCTCCTCCTCCTCCTCCCTCCTACTCCCTCCGCCTCCTCCCCCTCCTCCCTCATCTTCCCTCCCCTCCCCTCTCCCTCTCCCTCCTCCTCTCCTGCCCCCACTCCTCCTCCTCCTGCCTCCTTCCCTATCATCCTTCCTCCTCCTTCTCCCTTCTTCTCCCTCTTCCCTCTTCCTCCTCTCTACCTCCTCCCTCCTCCTCCCTCTACCTCCTCCTCCTCCCTCCACCCTCCTCCTCCCTTCTCCTCCTCTTCCTCCTCCCTTTCCTTCCTCCTCCTCCTCCCTCTACCTCCTCCTCCCCCTACCTCTTTCCTCCTCCCATCCTCCTCCTCTTCCACCTCCCTTTCCTTCCTCCCACTCCTCATTCTCCTCTTTCCTCTCCATCCTTCCTCCTCCTCCTTCCTTCTTCTCCCTCTGCCCTCCTCCCTCCCTCCTCTCCGCCTCCTCCCTCCTCCTCCTTCTCCTCCTCCCTCCTTCTCCCTTCTTCTCCTCCTCTCCCCTCCTCCTCCTACCCTTCTTCCCCTCCTCCCTCTCCCTCCTCCATCCTCCTCCTCCCTCTTCCTCCTCCTTCCTCTTCCTCCTCCTTCCTCCACCTCCCTCTTCCTCCCTCTCCCTTCTCCATCCTCCTCCTCACCTCTTCCTCCTCGTTCTTCCTCCTCCTTCCTTCTCCTCCCTCCTCCACCCTCTTCTTCCTCCTCCTAACCTCCTCCCTCCTCTCTCAGCCTCCCTTTTCCTCCCTCCTCCTCCTCCCTCTACCTCCTCCCTCCTCCTCTCCACTCTTCCTCCTACCCTCTTCCTCTTCCCCTCCCCTCCTCCCTATCCCTCCTCCTCCCTTCACATTCCTCCTCCTCCCTCTTCCTCCTCCTCCTCCCTCCTCCTCCTCATCCCTCCTTCTCCCTCCTCCTCCTTCTTCCTCCCTCCTCCTCCTCCCTCCTCCCCCTCCTCCTTCCTCCTCCTCCCTCTCCTCCTCCTCACTCCTCCTCCTCCCTCCTCCTCCTCCCTCCTACTCCCTTCACATTCCTCCTCCTCCCTTCACCTTCCTCCTCCTCCCTCTTCCTCCTCCTCCCTCCTCCTCCTCCCTTCTCCTCCTCCCTCCTCCTCCTCCCTCTACCCTCCTCCTCCCTTCACATTCCTCCTCCTCCCTCTTCCTCCTCCTCCCTCCTCCTCCTCATCCCTCCTTCTCCCTCCTCCTCCTTCTTCCTCCCTCCTCCTCCTCCTCCCTCTCCCCCTCCTCCTTCCTCTCCTCCTCCACACTCCTCCTCCTCCCTCCTCCTCCTCCCTCTACCTCCTCCCTCCTCCTCCCTTCACATTCCTCCTCCTCCCTCTTCCTCCTCCTCCCTCCTCCTCATCCCTTCTCCTCCCTCCTCCCTCCTCTCTCCTCCTCTCTCCTCCTCCCTCCTCCTCCTCCCTCCTCCTCATCCCTCCTCCTCCCTCCTCCTCCTTCTTCCTCCTCCCCTCCTCCTCCCTCCTCCCCCTCCTCCTTCCTCTCCTCCGCCTCCTCCCTACTCCTCCTCCCTCCTCCTCCCTCTACCTCCTCCTCCCTCTACCTCCTCCCTCCTCCTCCCTTCACATTCCTCCTCCTCCCTATTCCTCCTCCTCCCTCCTCCTCCTCTCTCCGCCTCCCTCCTCCTCCTCCTCCCTCTACCTCCTCCCTCCTCCTCCCTTCACATTCCTCCTCCCTCCTCCTCCCCCTCCTCCTCTTCCCTCCTCCTTCTCCCCCTCCTTCTCCTCCTCCCTCTACCTTCTCCCTCCGCCTCCTCCCTCCTCCTACTCTCTCCTCCTCCTCCCTTCTCCTCCCTCTCCCTCTCCTCCTCCTTCTCCCTTCTCCTCCTGCGTTCTCCTCCTCCCTCCTTCTCCCTCCTCCTCCCTCTTCCTCCTCCCTCCTCCTCGCCTCCTCCTCCACCCTACTCCTCCCTCCTCCTAATCCCTCCTCCTCCCTCCTATTCCTCCCTACTCCTCCTCCCTCCTCCCTCCTCCTCCCTCCTCTTCCCTCCTCCACCTCCCTCTTCCTCCTCCCTCCTACATTTACCCAAGACAGACAGACAGTCAGACAGATAGTCGGGAACGGGATCTTATATGACTACTTATATAATTTAAATGAGATGCTCTCCACCATGGGCTGGGCCGGGTCAGACAGACAGACAGATAGATAGTCGGAACGGGAACTTATATGACTACTTATATGAATTAAATGAGATGCTCCCCATCAGGGTCTAGGTGAAGACGGGCCGGGTCAGACAGACAGACAGACAGACAGACAGACAGACAGTCGGTAACGGGAACGGGAACTTATATGACTACTTATATGAATTAAATGAGATGCTCCCCAAAAAAGGACTGGGCGAAGCCGGGCCGGGTCAGCTAGTTACTGTATAAAAATAACTAAAGATGATAACAACTTGAAACCAGTTTATTTTTATAGATACACTGTCCCTTTATTTCTCAACATAATTTCCACCAACATTGATGCACTTATCCGATCGTTTTATCAGTCCTCCCAAACAGGCTGCATAGAACTGCGTGCCCTGTTTTCAAAACCACGTTTTTACTTCACATTCAACTTCGGCGTCATTCGTGAAATGTCTCCCACCAAGGTGGATTTCCTGTTTATGCTGACAAATGTTTGTCCCGTAAAGTGGCGCATAGCTGGGTAGAAAACGTTACGAGGGTGAGTCAATAAGTAGGTCACACAGTTCTGTGGGATGGCTGGCCAATGAAAACAAAGCTGTGTAAAGATAACTGTAATGTGATGCCTTTCCCTATTTGCCCACTGGTGTAAAGATAACTGTAACAACATGCCTTTCCCTGTCTGCCTAGTGGTGAAAAGGTAATTGTAACGACACGTCTTTCCCTGTCTGCCCAGTGGTGAAAATGTAACTGTAACAACATACCTTTCCCTGTATACCAGCGGTGAAAAGATAACTATAATTGCATGCCTTTCCCTGTCTGCCCGAGAGGTGTAAAGATAACTGTAACGACATGCCTTCACCTGTCTGCCCAGTTGTGTAAAGGTAAACACTTGATTCGGGAATCTCCGTGGCAGAGTGGTAAAGCTGCGCTCCGAAGGTCTTGGGTTCGTTTCGGAACTATCCATTAAGTGCTGGAGTGCTGTTTGCTCGGAGACTGCTAGGGGCACAAACCCAGTGCAATGAAGTCAATCTTTTTGCCTTTAAACTCCTTCCCCCACCCCTTTTCAGTATACTTACATTGACACGTCCCTTTTCTACTCTGGGGTGTGGAGGAAAGAATGCTTATATGTTGTGTGCCCTCTTCTCACACTGTTGTGTTGTTTAATTTGTGTTTTATTGTTTTGCTGTTAATTGTTTACACACACGTATTGACATTTATCTAGCACCACCTGTCACTGGAGCTGCTGGTTCGAAACCCTAGTAATGTCTCCAACAAACCAGTTCGGTGTGACTAGTAAGAATCAAGGGCTGACCCAGTATTGACAAACATGTGAACCGTACAGCTGTGAGAATTGCCTGGCAGGGAAAGTCCATGAGCAAGGACATTGAGCACCCTAGCTCATTATGTCGTGACATAGAATAGACGAATGAATCGCACGTCATTCCACAACAGCAGTGTCTCAGTGTGACCTTTAACGTGACTCCAATATGCCTTGTTATCAATTAATTGTTATCTAATATTGTTTTTTTTTGGTTTCAGAATGATGACCCCAGCGAGTTAGTGGATGTATCACCTGGATTATGTCAGCAGATGCTAGTTTGAGCGTCCTCTCCTCTACAGTCGGATTGTGTCATCAGCCGTTAGTTTGTGCGTCCACTCCTCCAAAATTGAATTGTGTCAGCAGACGCTAGTTTGTGCACCCACTCCTCTAAAGTTGGATTGTGTCAGCAGCCGTTAGTTTGTGCGTCCACTCCTCCAAAGTTGGATTGTGTCAGCAGACTCTAGTTTGTGCATCCACTCCTCTAAAGTTGGATTGTGTCAGCAGCCGCTAGTTTGTACGTCCACTCCTCTACAGTTGGATTGTGTCAGCAGCCCCTAGTTTGTGCGTCCACTCCTCTATAGTTGGATTCAATCATCAGCCGCTAGTTCGTGCGTCAACTCCTCTATAGTTGGATTGTATCAGTGGCGGCTAGTTTGTGCGTCCACTCCTCCAAAGTTGGATTCAGGTAGAATGTCCAGGCAGAAGTCAGCGTGGATTACCATGTCAGTGTGGATAAACCTGTCAGCATGGATTACCATGGTGGTGTTCTTCAGTGTCATCCAGGGCGGTAACTCCCTGCCAGAACGGTTACGAGTTGGTGAGTGTTGAATGTGTCATGTTACAAACACGTCACCATTATCATGCCTGAGCTCCATGTACATCGTATTCCTGTTGCGTGCGAGACACATTGTTACACGTGAAATGTCTCCCTGGGCACTTTGTAACACTTTTAACAACACTGGTATAATTGTTACATTGTTACACTTATAACGACACTGGTAGAACATACACTAGTAGAACATACACTAGTAGAACATACACCAGTAGAACATACACTAGTAGAACATACACTAGTAGAACATACACTAGTAGGACATACACCAGTAGAACATACACTAGTAGAACATACACTAGTAGAACATACACTAGTAGAACATACACAAGTAGAACATACACTAGTAGAACATACACTAGTAGAACATACACTAGTAGAACATACACTAGTAGAACATACACTAGTAGAACATACACCAGTAGAACATACACCAGTAGAACATACACCAGTAGAACATACACTAGTAGAACATACACTAGTAGAACATACACTAGTAGGACATACACCAGTAGAACATACACCAGTAGAACATACACTAGTAGAACATACACTAGTAGAACATACACTAGTAGAACATACACTAGTAGAACATACACTAGTAGAACATTCACTAGTAGAACATACACTAGTAGAACATACACTAGTAGAACATACACCATTAGAACATACACCAGTAGAACATACACTAGTAGAACATACACTAGTAGGACACATACTAGTAGAACATACACTAGTAGAACATACACTAGTAGAACATACACTAGTAGAACATACACTAGTAGAACATACACTAGTAGAACATACACTAGTAGAACATACACCATTAGAACATACACTAGTAGAACATACACTAGTAGAACATTCACTAGTAGAACATTCACTAGTAGAACATACACTAGTAGAACATACACCAGTAGAACATACACCAGTAGAACATACACTAGTAGAACATACACCATTAGAACATACACTAGTAGAACATACACTAGTAGAACATTCACTAGTAGAACATACACTAGTAGAACATACACTAGTAGAACATACACCATTAGAACATACACTAGTAGAACATACACTAGTAGAACATTCACTAGTAGAACATACACTAGTAGAACATACACCAGTAGAACATACACTAGTAGAACATACACTAGTAGACCATACACCAGTAGAACATACACTAGTAGGACATACACTAGTAGAACATACACCAGTAGAACATACACCAGTAGAACATACACTAGTAGAACATAAACCATTAGAACATACACTAGTAGAACATACACTAGTAGAACATACACTAGTAGAACAAATCAAATCAAATCAAATCAACTTTATTAGGGTCACAAATTGGGCGCGCAGGCCCGTCTTACATTCGGCCCTTCCAATCACTCGTCTTTCGTTCATCAAGAGCATTATACATTTACATAGGAAGAAAAATAAACATTGTGAAATGAATGTTGTAAACATAAACAAGGCTAAACATGGAGAAAAATGTGTACATAAAAAGTATGTGACGTAAAAGTAGTGATGCCCAGCGTGCCCCCCCCCCCCCCACACACACACACACACACACACACCATACACACACACTCTCTCTCTCTTTCTCTCTTTCTCTCTCTCTCATTCACTCTCACTCTCACTCATTCCCTCTAACTCATTCACTCACACACACACACTCTCTCTCTTTCTCTCTTTCTCTCTCTCATTCACTCTCACTCTCACTCATTCCCTCTAACTCATTCACTCACACACACACACACACACACACACACACCACACACACACTCTCTCTCTCTCATTCACTCTCTCTCACTCATTCACTCACACACACACACTCACTCATTCACTCTCCCGCTCACTCATTCACTCTCACGCTCACTCATTCACTCTCACGCTCACTCATTCTGTCTCTCCCGCTCACTCATTCACTCTCCCGCTCACTCATTCACTCTCCCGCTCACTCATTCACTCTCCCGTTCAATCATTCACTCTCCCGCTCACTCATTCACTCTCACTCATTCACTCTCACGCTCACTCATTCACTGTCCCGCTCACTCATTCACTCTGCCGCTCACTCATTCACTCTCACGCTCACTCATTCACTCTCACGCTCAATCATTCACTCTCCCGCTCACTGATTCACTCTCACGCTCACTCATTCACTCTCACGCTCACTCATTCCTTCTCACGCTCACTCATTCACTCTCACTCATTCACTCTCACGCTCACTCAATCACTCTCACGCTCACTCATTCACTCTCACGCTCACTCATTCACTCTCACGCTCACTCATTCTGTCTCTCATTCACACTCACTCACTCTCTCACTCAAACTACAGTAATGAACATAAGTTTAGATTATACATGATAAAATCAAATGGTATTTAACTTATAATATGACAGATGAGAATACACAAACATATGGATTCGCGTGTTACATAACATGCGTGTTACATGACATGCATCTGCTCAGCTCTCTCTCTCTCTCACTCTCTCTCTCTGTATTCTTTCATATACACACACTCACACGCATGCGTACGCTCACACACACACACACTCTCTCTCTTTCTCTCTCATTCACTCTCACTCTCACTAATTCACTCTCCCGCTCACTCATTCACTCTCACGCTCACTCATTCACTCTCACGCTCACTCATTCGCTCTCACGCTCACTCATTCACTCTTCCGCTCACTCATTCACTCTTCCGCTCACTCATTCACTCTCACGCTCACTCGTTCACTCTCACGCTCACTCATTCACTCTCACGCTCACTCATTCACTCTCACGCTCACTCATTCACTCTCACGCTCACTCATTCACTCTCACGCTCACCTCATTCACTCTCACGCTCACTCATTCACTGTCCCGCTCAATCATTCACTCTGCCGCTCACTCATTCACTCTCACACTCACCTCATTTACTCTCACGCTCACTCATTCACTCTTCCGCTCACTCATTCACTCTCACGCTCACTCATTCACTCTCACGCTCACTCATTCACTGTCCCGCTCAATCATTCACTCTGCCGCTCACTCATTCACTCTCACACTCACTCATTTACTCTCACGCTCACTCATTCACTCTCACGCTCAATCATTCACTCTCCCGCTCACTGATTCACTCTCACGCTCACTCATTCACTCTCACTCATTCCTTCTCACGCTCACTCATTCACTCTCACTCATTCACTCTCACGCTCACTCATTCACTCTCACGCTCACTCATTCACTCTCACGCTCACTCATTCACTCTCACGCTCACTCATTCACTCTCACGCTCACTCATTCACTCTCACGCTCATTCATTCACTCTCCCGCTCAATCATTTACTCTCCCGCTCACTCTCACGCATTCACTCTCCCGCTCACTCATTCACTCTCCCGCTCACTCATTCACTCTCCCGCTCACTCATTTACTCTCCCTCTCACTCATTCACTCTCACTCATTCACTCTCACGCTCACTCATTCACTCTCACGCTCACTCATTCACTCTCACTCATTCACTCACACACACAGACACTCTCACTCATTCACTCTCCCGCTCACTCATTCGCTCTCACGCTCACTCATTCACTCT
Source organism: Cepaea nemoralis (assembly GCA_014155875.1). Taxonomy (NCBI): domain Eukaryota; kingdom Metazoa; phylum Mollusca; class Gastropoda; order Stylommatophora; family Helicidae; genus Cepaea; species Cepaea nemoralis. The sequence goes on along the minus strand of JACEFZ010014893.1, from coordinate 115,942 downwards.
CCCGCTCACTCAATCACCCTCACGCTCACTCATTCACTCTCCCGCTCACTCATTCACTCTCACTCATTCACTCTCCCACTCACTCATTCACTCTCACGCTCAATCATTCACTCTCCCGCTCACTCATTCACTCTTACGCTCACTCATTTACTCTCACACTCACTCATTCACTCTCACGCTCACTCATTCTGTCTCTCATTCACACTCACTCACTCTCTCACTCAAACTACAGTAATGAACATAAGTTTAGATTATACATGATAAAATCAAATGGTATTTAACTTATAATATGACAGATGAGAATACACAAACATATGGATTCGCGTGTTACATAACATGCGTGTTACATGACATGCATCTGCTCAGCTCCCTCTCTCTCGTCTCTCTCTCTCGTCTCTCTCTCTCTCTCTCTCTCTCTCTCTCTCTCTCTCTCTCTCTCTCTCTGTATTCTTTCATATACACAACACTCACACGCATGCGCGCGCTCACACACACACACACACACACTAACACATCAACTCTCCCACTGTCTCACTCTCTAACACACAATCCTACACACACACACTCACTCTCTCAATCACACTCTCTCACACATACACGTACACATGAACGCATACACACACTCCCTCACTCTCTCTCACACATACACGTACGAATGCATGCACTGACACATTCCCCCACCATTTCTCGCTCAATCACTCTCTCCACACACACGCATGTAGTAGAACATACACCAGTAGAACATACACTAGTAGAACATACACTAGTAGAACATACACTAGTAGAACATACAATAGTAGAACATACACTAGTAGAACATACACCAGTAGAACATACACCAGTAGAACATACACTAGTAGAACATACACTAGTAGAACATACACTAGTAGGACATACACCATTAGAACATACACCATTAGAACATACACTAGTAGAACATACACTAGTAGAACATACACTAGTAGGACATACACTAGTAGGACATACACTAGTAGAACATACACTAGTAGAACATACACTAGTAGAACATACACTAGTAGGACATACACTAGTAGGACATACACTAGTAGAACATACACTAGTAGAACATACACCAGTAGAACATATACTAGTAGAACATACACCAGTAGAACATACACTAGTAGGACATACACCATTAGAACATACACTAGTAGAACATACACTAGTAGAACATACACTAGTAGAACATACACCAGTAGAACATACACCAGTAGAACATACACCATTAGAACATACACTAGTAGAACATACACTAGTAGAACATACACTAGTAGAACATACACCAGTAGAACATACACTAGTAGGACATACACTAGTAGAACATACACTAGTAGAACATACACTAGTAGAACATACACTAGTAGGACATACACTAGTAGAACATACACCAGTAGAACATACACTAGTAGAACATACACCAGTAGAACATACACTAGTAGAACATACACCAGTAGAACATACACTAGTAGGACATACACTAGTAGGACATACACCAGTAGAACATACACCAGTAGAACATACACTAGTAGGACATACACTAGTAGGACATACACCAGTAGAACATACACCAGTAGAACATACACCAGTAGAACATACACCAGTAGAACATACACTAGTAGAACATACACTAGTAGAACATACACTAGTAGGACATACACTAGTAGGACATACACTAGTAGAACATACACTAGTAGAACATACACTAGTAGGACATACACTAGTAGAACATACACTAGTAGAACATACACTAGTAGGACATACACTAGTAGGACATACACTAGTAGAACATACACTAGTAGAACATACACCAGTAGAACATACACTAGTAGGACATACACTAGTAGAACATACACCAGTAGAACATACACTAGTAGGACATACACTAGTAGAACATACACTAGTAGGACATACACTAGTAGAACATACACTAGTAGGACATACACTAGTAGGACATACACTAGTAGGACATACACTAGTAGAACATACACTAGTAGGACATACACTAGTAGAACATACACTAGTAGGACATACACTAGTAGGACATACACTAGTAGGACATACACCAGTAGAACATACACCAGTAGAACATACACCAGTAGAACATACACTAGTAGGACATACACTAGTAGAACATACACCAGTAGAACATACACTAGTAGGACATACACTAGTAGAACATACACCAGTAGAACATACACTAGTAGAACATACACCAGTAGAACATACACCAGTAGAACATACACTAGTAGGACATACACTAGTAGGACATACACTAGTAGAACATACACTAGTAGAACATACATCAGTAGAACATACATCAGTAGAACATACACCAGTAGAACATACACTAGTAGAACATACACTAGTAGAACATACACTAGTAGGACATACACTAGTAGGACATACACTAGTAGAACATACACTAGTAGGAACATACACTAGTAGAACATACACTAGTAGGTCATACACTAGTAGAACATACACTAGTAGAACATACACTAGTAGAACATACACTAGTAGAACATACACTAGTAGAACATACACTAGTAGAACATACACTAGTATGAACATACACTAGTAGAACATACACTTGTAGAACATACACTAGTAGAACATACACCTAGTAGAACATACACTCAGTAGAACATACACTAGTAGAACATACACTAGTAGAACATACACCTAGTAGAACATACACTAGTAGAACATACACTAGTAGAACATACACCAGTAGAAACATACACCTAGGTAGAACATACACTAGTAGGACATACACTAGTAGGACATACATAGTAGAACTACACTAGTAGAACATACACCAGTAGAACATACACTAGTAGAACATACACTAGTAGGAACATACACTAGTAGAACATACACTAGTAGAACATACACTAGTAGAAATACACCTAGTAGAACATACACTAGTAGAACATACACTAGTAGAACATACACTAGTAGACATACACTAGTAGAACATACACCTAGTAGAACATACACTAGTAGGAACATTACACTAGTAGGAACATACACTTAGTAGAACATACACTAGCTAGAACTACCACTAGTAGGACATTACCACCTAGTAGAACATACACTAGTTAGCGACATACACTAGTAGAACATTACACAGTAGAACCATACACCTAGTAGAACATACACTAACCTACAGCTAGTAGAAATTACAACTAGTAGAACATACACTTAGTAGAACAACACTAGTAGAACATACACTAGTTAGATACATTACACTAAGTAGAACATACCTACTAGTAGAACATACCAACTAGTAGATCATTACACTAGTAGATACATACACCTAGTAGAACATACACCGAGTAGAACCATACCCTAGTAGGAACATACACTAGTAGAACATACACTCATTAGACACATACAATAGTAGAACCATACACCTAGTAGTAGAACATTACACCTAGTAGAATCATACACTAGTTAGAACATTAACACTAGTAGTTAGCAACATACACTAGTAGGACACATAACACCTAGTAGAACATACACTAGTAGGTAACATTTACACTAGTAGAACATACACTCGCTAGAACATACACTAGTAGGAACATACACTAGTAGAACATTTACACTAGTAGAACATACACTAGTAGAACATACACTAGTAGAACATACACTAGCAGAACATACACTAGTAGGAACATTACACCAGTAGAACATACACTAGTAGGAACATACACTAGTAGAACATACACTAGTAGAACATACACCAGTAGAACATACACCAGTAGAACATACACTAGTAGAACATACACTAGTAGGACATACACCAGTAGAACATACACTAGTAGAACATACACTAGTAGGATCATACACTAGTAGAGACATACACTAGTAGAACATACACTAGTAGGATCATACACTAGTAGAACATACACTAGTAGAACATACACTAGTTTGAACATACACTAGTAGAACATACACTAGTAGAACATACACTAGTAGAACATACACTAGTAGAACATACACTAGTAGAACATACACTAGTAGGAACATACACTAGTAGAACATACACTAGTAGAACATACACTAGTAGAACATACACTAGTAGAACATACACTAGTAGGACATACACTAGTAGAACATACACTAGTAGAACATACACTAGTAGAACATACCACTAAGTAGAAGTAGAAACATACACTAGTAGAACATACACTAGTAGGTCATACACTAGTAGTCATACACTAGTAGAACATACACTAGTAGAACATACACTAGTAGAACATACACTAGTAGAACATACACTAGTAGAACATACACCAGTAGAACATACACTAGTAGGTCCATACACTAGTAGAACATACACTAGTAGGGTCATACACTAGTAGAAACATACACTAGTATAACATACACTAGTAGAACATACACTAGTAGAACATACACTAGTAGAACAATACACTAGTAGGACATACACTAGTAGACATACACTAGTAGAACATACACCTAGTAGGACATACACTAGTAGGACATACACTAGTAGAACGTACACCAGTAGACATACACCAGTAGGTCATACACTAGTAGAACATACACTAGTAGAACATACACTAGTAGAACATACACCAGTAGAAACATACACCATTAGAACATACACTAGTAGGACATACACTAGTAGGACATACACTAGTAGGACATACACCAGTAGAACTTACACTAGTAGAACATACACTAGTAGAACATACACTAGTAGAACATACACTAGTAGGACATACACTAGTAGAACATACACTAGTAGGTCATACACTAGTAGAACATACACTAGTAGAACATTCACTAGTAGGTCATACACTAGTAGAACATACACTAGTAGAACATACACCAGTAGAACATACAATAGTAGGACATTCACTAGTAGAACATACACTAGTAGGACATACACTAGTAGAACATACACTAGTTTGAACATACACCAGTAGATTATACACTAGTAGAACATACACTAGTAGGACATTCACTAGTAGAACATACACTAGTAGGACATTCACTAGTAGAACATACACTAGTAGGACATTCACTAGTAGTACACGTACTAGTAAGATACACACTAGTACACACTATTAGGACATTCACTAGTAGGTTAAACACTAGTAGGACATGAGTACACCATGTACACAAACAACGACGTATAAAACAGCTAAGTACAGTTGCACACAGTCATACATCAACAGCGACGTCTAAAACAGCTGAGTACATTTGTACACAGTCATACATCAACAGCGACATCTAAAACAGCTGAGCACACTTTGTACACAGTCATAAAACATACACTAGTAGAACATACACTAGTAGGACATACACTAGTAGAACATACACTAGTAGAACATACACTAGTAGAACATACACTAGTAGAACATACACTAGCAGAACATACACTAGTAGGACATACACCAGTAGAACATACACTAGTAGGACATACACTAGTAGAACATACACTAGTAGAACATACACTAGTAGAACATACACTAGTAGAACATACACTAGTAGAACATACACTAGTAGGACATACACTAGTAGAACATACACTAGTAGGTCATACACTAGTAGAACATACACTAGTAGAACATACACTAGTAGGTCATACACTAGTAGAACATACACTAGTAGAACATACACTAGTAGAACATACACTAGTAGAACATACACTAGTAGAACATACACTAGTAGAACATACACTAGTAGAACATACACTAGTAGAAAATACACTAGTAGAACATACACTAGTAGGTCATACACTAGTAGAACATACACTAGTAGAACATACACTAGTAGAACATACACTAGTAGAACATACACTAGTAGGTCATACACTAGTAGAACATACACTAGTAGAACATGCACTAGTAGAACATACACTAGTAGAACATACACTAGTAGAACATACACTAGTAGGTCATACACTAGTAGGTCATACACTAGTAGAACATACACTAGTAGAACATACACTAGTAGAACATACACTAGTAGAACATACACTAGTAGAACATACACCAGTAGAACATACACTAGTAGGTCATACACTAGTAGAACATACACTAGTAGGTCATACACTAGTAGAACATACACTAGTAGAACATACACTAGTAGAACATACACTAGTAGAACATACACTAGTAGGACATACACCAGTAGAACATACACTAGTAGGACATACACTAGTAGGACATACACTAGTAGAACATACACTAGTAGGACATACACTAGTAGGACATACACTAGTAGAACATACACCAGTAGAACATACACCAGTAGGTCATACACTAGTAGAACATACACTAGTAGAACATACACTAGTAGAACATACACCAGTAGAACATACACCATTAGAACATACACTAGTAGGACATACACTAGTAGGACATACACTAGTAGGACATACACCAGTAGAACTTACACTAGTAGAACATACACAAGTAGAACATACACTAGTAGAACATACACTAGTAGGACATACACTAGTAGAACATACACTAGTAGGTCATACACTAGTAGAACATACACTAGTAGAACATACACTAGTAGGTCATACACTAGTAGAACATACACTAGTAGAACATACACCAGTAGAACATACAATAGTAGGACATTCACTAGTAGAACATACACTAGTAGGACATACACTAGTAGAACATACACTAGTTTGAACATACACCAGTAGATTATACACTAGTAGAACATACACTAGTAGGACATTCACTAGTAGAACATACGCTAGTAGGACATTCACTAGTAGAACATACACTAGTAGGACATACACTAGTAGAACATACACTAGTTTGAACATACACCAGTAGAACATACAATAGTAGGACATTCACTAGTAGAACATACACTAGTAGAACATACACTAGTAGGACATACACTAGTAGAACATACACTAGTTTGAACATACACCAGTAGATTATACACTAGTAGGACATTCACTAGTAGAACATACACTAGTAGAACATACAATAGTAGGACATTCACTAGTAGAACATACACTAGTAGGACATACACTAGTAGGACATACACTAGTAGGACACATACTAGTAGGACATTGACTAATAGGACATTCACTAGTAGTACACGTACTAGTAAGATACACACTAGTACACACTATTGGGACATTCACTAGTAGGTTAAACACTAGTAGGACATGAGTACACCATGTACACAAACAACGACGTATAAAACAGCTAAGTACAGTTGCACACAGTCATACATCAACAGCGACGTCCTAAAACAGCTGAGTACATTTGTACACAGTCATACATCAACAGCGACATCTAAAACAGCTGAGCACACTTTGTACACAGTCATAAAACAGATCTAAGTACATTTAGAAGACACATTCTTGCAGCGATATCTAAATCAACCCAAATAGGTTGAGCACTAAAAGTCGGACAGCGACATCTAAATCAACCCAACCACGTTGAGCACGAAAGGTCGGACAACAACATCTAAAACAACCCAAACACATTGAGCACGAAAAGTCGGACAGGGACATCTAAATCAACCCAAACATTGAGCACGAAAAGTCGGACAGTGACATCTAAATGAACCCAAACATTGAGCACGAAAAGTCGGACAGAGACATCTAAATCAACCCGAACATTGAGCATGAAAAGTCGGACAGAGACATCTAAATCAACCCAAACACATTGAGCACGAAAAGTCGGACAGAGACATCAAAATCAACCCAAACATTGAGCACGAAAAGTCGGACAGCGACATTTAAACAGCCCAAACATTGAGCACGAAAAGTCGGACAGAGACATCTAAATCAACCCAAAACATTGAGCACGAAAAGTCGGACAGAGACATCTAAATCAACCCAAACATTGAGCACGAAAAGTTGGACAGCGACATTTAAACAATCCAAACATTGAGCACGAAAAGTCGGACAGAGACATCTAAAACAACCTAAACACATTGAGCTTGAAAAGTCGGACAGCGACATCTATACCAGCTGAGAACACGGTGAGAGGGGAGCAGACATAAACCTCGATATAAAAGCACCCAGCTAAAGTGTAGGAAGGTTACGGATGTCGATGGAGAAGAAGGACAGGTGATACATATTTTATAGTATCAATTTCTCGCTGGAAATCCCCGTATTGCGTGGATGCAGGAATCAACAATAAACAATGCGCGGCCTGAATTAATCATGCCAACTGAATGTTTCAATTATACCTCTGCGGGAGTTGAATGGGAGATTAGCTCTCAGGGATGGAGCGTGATGATGTTGGATTTGAAATATTATACGTGTTCATTTTGTTATTACAGGCAATTGTAACGCCGTGATAGTTTGCTGCTGTTCAAGGTTTCCTATTTATGACCATGCGTGTTTTGTGCTCTGTTCTCAGAATAGTTTCTGTGTTTCATCCTATGTGCTTTCTGAAGCTCTTCGGTGGGCACACCAGTTCAAATAAAGGATACGATTGCTTTAGACTGACAGACTCCTTCTTTGCCCTGGTGATATCTCCATCCCTTGTTGGGTTGTCAGGGTCATCCATCAGGCGACACGTGCATGTGTGGGGACAGGCATGTGTGGCGACAGGCATGTGTGGGGACAGGCATTGTGTGGACAGGCATGTGTGGGGACAGGCATGTGTGGGGACAGGCATGTGTAGCGACAGGCATGTGTGGGGACAGGCATGTGTGGCGACAGGCATGTGTGGGGACAGGCATGTGTGGGGACAGGCATGTGTGGGGACAGGCATGTGTAGCGACAGGCATGTGTGGGGACAGGCATGTGTGGGGACAGGCATGTGTGGGCATGTGTGGGGACAGGCATGTGTGGGGACAGGCATGTGTGGGGACAGGCATGTGTGGGGACAGGCATGTGTGTGGATAGGCTTGTGTGGGGACAGGCATGTGTGGGGACAGGCATGCTTCGTGCAGGGTGCTTCAATGATACACAGAAATATGGGGAGCATCCGCTGGGACCTTTCTTTGCTAGTAAGTGGAGACATGAGCAGGCTAACAAAGTGGAAGGGTCTACACCTCTGGGTCGGTTATGGGTGCACGACAAGGCAGATGTGGGCAGTACCCTGTGGAATCTTGTGTACAGTGTGGGAGATGTGGGCAGAACCCTGTGGGATCTTGTGTATAGTGTGGGAGATGTGGGCAGTACCCTGTGGGATCTTGTGTACAGTGTGGGAGATGTGGGCAGTACCCTGTGGGATTTTGTGTACAGTATGGGAGATGTGAGCAGTACCCTGTGGGACCGTGTGTACAGTGTGGGAGATGTGGGCAGTACCCTGTGGGACCGTGTGTACAGTGTGGGAGATGTGGGCAGTACCCTGTGGGATTTTGTGTACAGTATGGGAGATGTGGGCAGTACCCTGTGGGACCGCGTGTACAGTGTGGGAGATCTAGACAGTACCCTGTGGGACCGTGTGTACAGTGTGGGAGATGTGGGCAGTACCCTGTGGGATCTTGTGTACAGTGTGGGAGATGTGGACAGTACCCTGTGGGATCTTGTGTACAGTGTGGGAGATGTGGGCAGTACCCTGTGGGATCTTGTGTACAGTATGGGAGATGTGGGCAGTACCCTGTGGGACCGTGTGTACAGTGTGGGAGATGTGGACAGTACCCTGTGGGACCGTGTGTACAGTGTGGGAGATGTGGGCAGTACCCTGTGGGATCTTGTGTACAGTGTGGAAGATGTGGGCAGTACCCTGTGGGATCTTGTGTACAGTGTGGGAGATGTGGGCAGTACCCTGTGAGATCTTGTGTACAGTGTGGGAGATGTGGGCAGTACCCTGTGGGACCGTGTGTACAGTGTGGGAGATGTGGACAGTACCCTGTGGGACCGTGTGTACAGTGTGGGAGATGTGGGCAGTACCCTGTGGTACCGTGTGTACATTGTGGGAGAAGTTTGCAGTACCCTGTTGGATCTTGTGTACAGTGTGGGAGCACAGATGTACATCACTGCCTAGAGAGAAGGGTGTGGCAGGGAGTGGCTAGAGGATCTGGCCCACATTCATTTTTCCAAGGAAAGGCCAGACGGACACATAATCAGATTGCTACTGGTACCAATGGTATTGGGGCTCTTCGCTGATTGTTGAAAGTGCGGACGGGGTGAGTATGGAGATGTTCCGAGTACTTTGATGACTCACATCAACTCAAAAGTTCAGGGATTCGTAAGTTTCTGAGCAGAGATTATATCTGAAAGAGTAAATGAGAGAGAGAGAGAGAGAGAGAGAGAGAGAGAGAGAGAGAGAGAGAGAGGAGGAGAGAGAGAGAGAGAGAGAGAGGGAGGGAGAGAGAGAGAGAGAGAGAGAGAGAGAGAGAGAGAGAGAGAGAGAGAGAGAGAGAGAGAGAATTGAATTGAATTGAACTTTATTTTAAAAGGGTTACAAATTGGGCACGTAGGCCCGTCTTACATTCGGCCCTTCATATCACTCATCTTTCGTTCATCAACAGTGCATGATACATTCATGTAGAAAAAAACAAACATTGTCAAATGAATGTTGTAAGCATAGACAATGCATATTATCATGTTATGTGGCACATCCCCCCTCCAACACAGACATTCTGCACCAACCCACACACACATCCTCACCCACTCACACATAACCCACCCATACCCACACCCCCACCCACCACACATCCCTCCACCCACTCACACATCCCTCGACCAACCCAGACATCTCGCACCCACCCACACAAACATCTCCACCCACACACAACTCCCCACTCAACACATACACCAACCCACACTAACTCTCCCCCACACACATGCTCCAAACACCCAATCACACACCCTAAACCATACCCCTCCCATACACACATCCCGCACCAACACACACACATCCCTCACCCACTCACACATCACCAACCCATACTCACACCTCTTCCCATCTACACACACATCCCCACACACATATTTTCCCACCCACCCACACATTTCACATTCATCCACACACCCCACCAACCACACTTACATCCCCAACCCACACACACATTCCCCACCCACACACATCTCCCACGCAAACACACATCCTCCACTCCCCCTACACACACTCCAACACACCAACCCACACAGACATCCCCCATCTACCAACACCCACACATCCCTCACCCGCCAACACCCACACATACCACTACCCACAAAAACACACCAACCCAAACACACATCCCCTTCCCACACATCCCTCACCCACTTACATATTCCCCACCCACACACGCCCCATCCATACACACATACATCCACCCACCCATACACCTTCCCATCCACCCATACACCTCTCCATCCACCCACTCACTCATCACCCTCCACACACATCCTCCACCCGAACACATCTCCCCACCCACCCAGACACACATATCCTCCCACACACCTCCACACATCCTCCACTCACACACACTTCTACCATACTCCCACACACATCTCATACCCACACACACAGAGAAGAGAGAGAGAGAGAGAGAGAGAGAGAGAGAGAGAGAGAGAGAGAGAGAGAGAGAGAGAGAGAGAGAGAGAGAGAGAAGAGCGAAGAGAGAAGAGAGATATTATAGAGTGATATGTTCAGTGCTAAAAGCATGTTGGTTGTGGATGTCAAACAGCTGACCGCCACTTGACAGTCCAAGTTCGTGTTTGTCACTTCTGGTTGTATAGCACCTGTCTAACACTCGGCTCTGCCCATGTTTGTCGCTTGTGGTTGTCTAACCCGTGTCCAACACTCGGCTCTGCCCATGTTTGTCGCTTGTGGTTGTCTAACCCGTGTCCAACACTCGGCTCTGCCCATGTTTGTCGCTTGTGGTTGTCTAGCACCTGTCCAACACTCGGTTCTGCCCATGTTTGTCGCTTGTGGTTGTCTAGCACCTGTCCAACACTCGGTTCTGCCCATGTTTGTCGCTTGTGGTTGTCTAGAAGATGTCTAACACTCGGCTCTGCCCATGTTTGTCGCTTGTGGTTGTCTTAGAAGATGTCTAACACTCGGCTCTTGCCCATGTTTGTCGCTTGTGGTTGTATCGCACCTGTCTAACACTCGGCTCTGCCCATTGTTGCGCTTGTGGTTGTCTAGAAGATGTCTAACACTCGGCTCTGCCAGTTTGTCGCTTGTGGTTGTATAGCACCTGTCTAACACTCGGCTCTGCCCATGTTTGTCGCTTGTGGTTGTCTAGAAGATGTCTAACACTCGGCTCTGCCCATGTTTGTCGCTTGTGGTTGTCTAGAAGATGTCTAACCACTCGGCTCTGCCCATGTTTGTCGCTTGTGGTTGTCTAGAAGATGTCTAACACTCGGCTCTGCCCATGTTTGTCGCTTGTGGTTGTCTAGAAGATGTCTAACACTCGGCTCTGCCCATGTTTGTCGCTTGTGGTTGTCTAGAAGATGTCTAACACTCGGCTCTGCCCATGTTCGTCGCTTGTGGTTGTCAGACGAAGGGGTTGTGTCCAAGGTCCAAAAACTAACTCAGCGCATGCTTTGTGGTGGCCTTCAACCACATGACTACAGACCAGGCATTTGTTTCTTTTCTTTTGTGAGTGTGAAATCATAACGTATCCACTTATTGTGGGAGTGGAGTGACAGTGCACCCACTTCTTGTGGGTGTGGAGTGATAACGTACCCACTTTGTGTGAGTATGGAATGATAGCGTCAGACATCACACAATACAGGTGCTGCAGCATGACCATACACACCCTTTCACACGTTAGACATCACAGAAGACAGTTGCCCCAGCACGACTATACAGACTCTCTCACACGTCAGACATCAGAGAAGATAGTTGCCCCATCACGACCATACACTATCTCCCTCACACACGTCAGACATCAGAGAAGACAGTTTCCCAAGCAAAACCATACACACTCACTCACACATCAGACATCACAGAAGAAAGTTGCCCCAGTACGACCATGCACACTCTCTCACACGTCAGACATCAGATAAGACGTTTGCCCCAGCACGACCATGCACACTCTCTGATACGTCAAACGTCACAGAATACAGTTGCTCCAACACGACCACACACTCTCTCACACGTCAGACATCACAGAAGACAGTTGCCCCAACACAACCATACACACTCTATCCACGTCAGACATCACAGAAGACAGTTGCCCCAGCACGACCATACTCTCTCTCTCTCTCTCTCTCTCTCTCTCTCTCTCTCTCTCTCTCTCTCTCTTTCACACGTCAGACATCACAGAAGACAGTTGCCTCAGCACGACCATACACTCTCTTTCACACGTCAGACATCACAGAAGAAAGTTGCCCCAACACGACCACACACACTCTCTCACACGTCAGACATCAGCATACACACTCTCTCACACGTCAGACATCACAGAAGACAGTTGCCCCAGCACGACTATGCAGACTCTCTCACACGTCAGACATCACAGAAGATAGTTGCCCCATCACGACCATACACTATCTCCCTCACACACGTCAG
>JACEFZ010014893.1:0-97500 GCA_014155875.1 Cepaea nemoralis | reverse complement strand
CTTCTCATGTCAGTTGTCACTGCATATTGTGTGCACTCTCTCATGTCAGTTGTCACTGCATATTGTGTGCACTCTCTCATGTCAGTTGTCACTGCACATTGTGTGGATGCACATGTCAGTTGTCACTGCATATTGTGTGGACACTCATGTCAGCTGTCACTGCATATTGTGTGGACACTCATGTCAGTTGTCACTGCACATTGTGTGGACTCTCCTCTCATGTCAGTTGTCACTGCATATTGTGTGGACATTTTTAAGTGGGCATGTAGTCTGTTCGTGGTTTAATATGCATCCACTGTGGCCGAACGTTTACAGCGTGAATTGGCCTTATGAGTCACACTCGCCACCGCCATGGGTCGTAGTTATTATGCCTTTTTGAAGCATAATGTACCAAACTATCGTCTGTCAAGACGGAAAGGTGCCAATGATGTAGTTTGTACTAGTTAGTTAGTTAGTTAGTTAGTTAGTCGACAGATCATCCTCGTTGCACATCGAACCATTCAGTCCATAAGTGCTCGGATCCCCTCCTCAGCAAATCCCGCAGCGTGTAGCGGCTAACGACGCCAGTTCTGTGTTGGTTTATCAATCTTCTTTGGCTTCCTGCGTAGTGTTCTTGTTTGGCCACCCCTCTTTTAATTTGCTGCTCCCGCAGTCTGGCCATTGTTGTAGATTCACAGTCATCACTTGGTTCTCGCAAAAGTCTCACTTCTTGTAGAGCATTCAGAATGTCAGCCTGGTCCATGGCGCGTCCGCCCTCCACAGTAGCCTCACCTGCGAGCTTGTCAGCCCGCTCATTTCCTTGTACTCCCGCATGACCTGGCACGAAGATGAAACTAATCTTTGCCAGCCGAGACCGCTTCAGAGGCAGCAACCACTCTCTTCGGATCGACCCCTCCTCTATCCTCTTGATCATGTTCATTGAGTCGCTAAGGAAACAAGCCCTAGTGAATGTCTGTGTCTCGAGCCATGTTATTGCTTTACTTACTGCCATGACTTCCATGGTCAGGCTACTTGTGGTTTCAGTGAAAGCACCAGAGTCCTCCTTCACAATTCTCCCTCCGGCCCGAGCTGTAAAGGCCCATGAGCTTCTCACATGTCGGACGACCGACCCATCTGTGTAGATGACCGCGTCACCGTCTAGCGAATTCTCGAAAATCAACGCTTGTACTTCAGCCTCAACAGCAGCCGGATTTTCTTGTCTGCATTTTCTATCTAGTTGGATGCAAACTGAAAAGGATGTGCAGAAGTCTGTTGGCACTTGCACCCACTCCTCGCCAGGTTCTAAGTCCTCAAGTGAACACACCTGTTGAAGAATGTCTTCGGCTTGACCCATCCACGACCGTCCTCTTTTTAACCTGCTGCCCTTCACCTTCCTAATTTCACTATGCAGTGGATGTTGTGTGTTTGCGTTAATTCTGAGGTAGGCGCGTGCCCTGCAAACTTGTATTCTCTCTTCAATGGTTGGAAAATCAAGAAGGTAGCGCATCGCCCTGCATGCTGTATCTCTTGTACATCCAAGAATAATGCGCATTGCTTCATTCTGTATCCTTTCCATCCTTTCTATCTGCTTATGGCTGAGAGTCAGGATTGCCATTGCATACTCCAAAACAGACATGACCAGCCCCTCGTACAGAAGACATAGATGGCGCTGCTCACAGTTTGCTGCCGCCATCACCCGCATCGCTGCCAAACCCCGCTTGGCCTTTGTTATCACCTGGTCTATGTGCACATTATAAGCAAGGCTTCGATCAAACCGTATTCCCAGGTAATTCATTGCCTGCGTTCTTTCCACCGTCTCTGAACACAGCATTACAGTTGGTGTTGGATTGTTGACAATATGATTATTCAACGAGAACCAAGTCACTGTTGCCTTTGTTGGGTTGACCATTGCCCCAGCTTCATCACACCAAGTACTTATGCGATTGAGTTCGGTTTGTAGTTCCACAGCAACCTCCTCTCTATCCTTACCCTGACGATACACTAAAACATCATCGGCATACGACAATGTCCTGCCAGGTCCAGTGATCTGCTCACTGGTGATTCTCACTGTGTAGGCGTTGAACAGTACCGGAGATAATGGCGATCCCTGTGGTAGGCCAGGATATATTGTTGTTGGTTCCGAAGTCCAACTGCCACATCTAAAAACTACTTTCCGTTGGTAGAGGGCTGCAGCGATCCAACTAAGGAGGAATGGACTTACGTTTAGTTCAAGAAGCTGAAACATTAAAAAATCCAGTGGTACTCTGTTGTATGCGTCCTCAAGATCAATCGCTGCAGCAACGGTTTCAGTGCCTGCGTGGAAACCTTCATAGACATCCTGGGCAAAGACTGCTGCATTGGTCCAGGTTTCTCTTTTTGGACGGTACCCACCCAGGGTAGGTGGGAAAACACCTTGCCTCTCTAGTTGGCTTGATATTTTCCTGGCAATTACCTTCTCCAGCAGCTTGCCTATTGTATTCTGCATGGTTATAATTCGATATCCCTGAATTTTTTTTGTGGTCTTTGTCAGGCTTCGGCAAGGGAATCAGATAGCTGTGTAACCATTCCTCCTTGATGCTAGCACTCCCTATACTGTTGTTGTACATGTCTGCTAATTTCTCTAGCTCATTGTCGGTACACCTATTTATGTCGTCGTATCTTATGCCATCAGGACCTGGAGCACTGTTTTTTGATCGTCGAAGCACAGCCTTGATTTCTTTCACTGTCACTGTGTCTTCCTCCGAAGTGTTCTGGGCCTTGCATCTGTCTGAGGTGACCTCCTTGGCCAGATTTCGGCCTCCCATGTCTGTCTGGTTGCCCTGCTCAAGGTAGCGTTCAAAGAGGGCTTTGCCCTTGTCCTCGTCAGTCCTCTGCCAGGTGAGGTCAGCACCTTGGAAGTCTGAAATGCTCTTATTCTTGACTACACCACTCATGCTTTTATGTAGTCGCCAGAACAATTTCAGTGACTTGTCTGTGCTTACTCTTTGACACACCTCTGCCCATTTTTCGCTTTTAACCACCTTGACCAGTTTTTTGAAATAGCTTACTTTTGTGTGCATCTCTCTTTCTAAGTGCAAGCAGGGACTAGGATGACCAGCTCTGTTCTTCTTGGCATTTTGCCATCTCCTTACAGCACTACGCTTATCCACCCAAGCCTTCTCCACCTCGAAACTCCACCACGGTGGCTGCTCCCAGCTTTTTTTCCTGCCCTGAAACGTTCTGCGCTTGTCACGTCTTATTTTACTCACCACATCTTGCCCTGTACTGTCATACTGGAACGTCTTTACCTTTAGCTTGTGCTTCCTGGTTCTGCCTTTCTCCACCAATATGCTGCACGGGTGGTGGTCGCTGCCATGGTGTCCTAGGACACCCCATCTACACACTGTAGTGAGTGAAGGTGAAACTAGCGCCAGATCAATAGCACTGTCCTCATCGCCTGGACGGCTTGCTGTCCTGGTGACACAGCCACTGTTAATACAAACCAGGTCGATGGTTTCCAGTGCAGTCTCGAGCTCCTCCCCTTGTGTATTGGAGGAAGTGTTTCCCCATGCTCTGTTTGTACTGAGATTATTTTAAAACAAGTTGCGACTGGATGTATAATCATTGGTGGTGTCTTTGATTTCTTGTGGAAGATTGTTCCTCAACTGAGCGGTAGAATATGCTAAGCTTGTTTTAAGCTTGTACAGAGAGACACAGCTTGGATTTAGGAAAAACAAAGGATGCACAGATGCCATTTTTGCTCTTAGACAACTTACAGAAAAATCAATCGAATTCAATGAAACACTCGACTTAGCCTTTGTCGACCTAGAAAACGCATTTGATAGAGTAGATAGAAACAAGCTGTGGGAAATCCTTAAACAATATGGAGTGAGTACACATCTAACAAACCTATGTAGAAGCTTATACAACAACAGTGAATGCATAGTGAGAGCAACTGGGGGACACTCAGAACCCTTCACCATAAGATCCGGAGTACGACAAGGCTGTGTCCTGACCCCTCTCTTGTTTATAACATATATAGACAACATATGTAAAGAAACCAGCCAAACAGAGACAGCAAGAATACCGCATGATGAGAACACAGAAGAAGAACCATCTGCAAATCTAACCATTAGAGAACTAATGTTTGCGGACGACCAAGCACTAATAAAAAATCAGAAGCTAAATTACAAGACCACATGAATAGTCTAAACGAAATGTGTAGGGAACATAACATAAACATTAGCACAAGCAAAACAGAGGTAATGACAATAACTAAAGAAGAACAAACAACAACAATTCACCTAAACGAACATCCCTTGAAACAAGTAAAGAGTTTCAAGTACCTAGGAAGTATAATATCATCAAATGGCAGATCAGAAGACGAGATCGAAAATAGGTGCAATAAGGCAAATCAACTCATTGGACAAATGACACCAATACTAAAGAACACACATTTATCAATAACTACTAAGAAAGCACTTTATAATACAATCTTCCTACCAACTCTATGCTACCAATGCCAAACCTGGACAATGACAGAAAAAGAGAAAAGAAAAATCACAACAACAGAAATGAGATTCCTGAGAAGAATACTCAACGTATCAAGAAGAGATAAGATTAGAAATGAAGAAATCAGGACTAAAGTGGGGGTTATAGCTGCACTAGATTTTATTAGAAAGTAGAAAGTTAAATGGATTGCCATGCAAGTAGGTTACCAGTCAACAGCATGCTACAACAAGCAATGATGTACGGACCAGAGGGGAACAGAGGAAGAGGCCGACCACGTAAACGTTGGACGGAGGGAATAGCAGAGTCCATGGGAATATCGATATATGAAGCCCATAATAGGGCACTCTCACGAAGTTTATACTTCACCTCGACATCGCAAGGTACAAGAGAAACATGATGAGATGAGATGAGATGAGAGAGGCAGTGAGATAGAGAGAGAGCGAGAAAAAAAAGAGATATATGTATGCCTTCTTATCTGCCGGCCTATCTGTCTGTTTGTCTGTGTATGTATGCATGCTTACATGTGTTTGTGTGTGTGTGAGGGTGTGTGTGTGAAGGTGTGTGAGGGTGTGTGAGTGTGTGTAAATGATGTATGGATGTTTGTGTATAGGTATATATGTATGTGTTTTATAAATGAGTGAATTCTGTGTGTGTGTGTGTGTGTGTGTGTGTGTGTTGTCTGTCTGTCTGCTTGTCTGTCTGCCTGCCTGCTTGCTTGCCTGCCTGCCTGCCTGCCTGTCTGTCTGTCTGTCTGTCTGTCTGTCTGTCTGTCTGTCTCATAACGTGGTAATATGTATTTTTATGTTCACAACAATCATTTGACAATGTTTTCTTTTCTCTTTGTAAATTGAACATGCACAATAGAAAATTGAGGTACGGAAGATGAATTGTTGCAAGGGCCGAATGTAAAACCCTCTGTGATCCTTTTAAAATACAGTTCGTTCGTTCGTTCGTTCGTTCATTCGTACGCACTCTGGATGGATCCGCTGGGGAGTGGGGGTCAATGTTTAAACATCCCCGCGTCGGAAGGGATTCGAATAGACGAACAAGTGGACGGAGGGCAGAGCCTCTAGCCACTCGACCACAGCGGCCTCTGATGCTGTAGTGTTGCATGGAATTATGACCGTGAAGACTGGCGGCGGCGATGAGAGCAGGGATTAACGGGCTTGGACAGCGCCTACAGGCAATTTTCAAATGGATAAATCTTCTCTGGTGGCAGGGCTTAGCCTCAAGCCGCCATGTACATGAACAATGCCAGGAGAGTGAACACTGACAGGACACTGACAATAAAACCGTGGGTAAGAAATTACGACCAGAAACTCTGGGTTTCTGGCAAATAAAGGAACGAGAAATGCGATTTGTATTTGATGTATGTTGATGTGGATTGTACACGGAGGGAAACTGAACTATATTTATATTTTGTAAGCTGTTATAAAGGTCAAGACAAAGTGGAACATTAAGATCTAGTCGATATGTTGCATGCACTGAGTATAGTTGGCAAAAGATCTCAGGTTAATAATATATAAATATATAGTGTGAGCGAAAATGTGTTGTGAGAAAAACAGGACAACTGAGTGAATATGAGCTATGACCAGAGTTAGGACCTTTGGCCTGGAGAAATATAAGCAGGTCTAAAACATAGCGGACTTCTTTGGGACTCTACACACTGCATTCCCGCCAGTGTTAGAGCAATTACAGGAAGTTCTCTTAATTAATGTTGTAAAGTGTGGCCGAGATGTCACATAAACAGCCTTAACTCAAATTGAGTCCCATTTTGGGACATTTCTAGCTTGAGGGAACAGCCAAAAGCTGCAAGGGTCATGTCGCCAGAGCGAGTAGACTGGGGAATATTGTCTTTGGGCAAAGAAGTCGATATGAGATCAGAAGAATGCGAACCAGGTGCCCTCTGGCTAACTCGAATTTGACAGCTCTGTCATGACGACGCACGCGTCCATTCTTGGTAACTGAAGGCCATGAGCTGTTACGACAGATTTAGAGGACGATGACAAACAGCGACTGACGGCCTTTCTAGTTCCTTCTGCACTATCTTCTCGGTTTGAACCTAACACCCGACTCGTTTACTTGATTTTCTCGACCGTTACAGAGAAAGGAAGTGACGTGTTGCAGTCAGCGTCCCTCAGATATCTTTAGCATCAGTCCTAACCTGCCACAAGGTTTACCTATGCCATTACCGTTGTAATTACCTGTGTCATTATCAGTCATTATCTCTGTCATTACCACTGGTATTATTTCTGTCACTATCTCTGTCATTACCACTGCCATCACCGTTATCATTATCTCTGTCATTATCTCTGTCATTACCGCTGCCATCACCGTTATCATTATCTCAGTCATTATCTCTGTCATTACCACTGTCATTACCTCTGACATTACTGATGTCATTACCTCTGCTATTACTGCTGTTATTACCTCTGTCATTACAACTGTGATTATCTCTATCATTAAGCCTTGTTATTATCTCTTTTATCACCGGTGTCTTTATTTCTATCATTACCCTTGCCATTATCTCTGTCATTATCTCTATTATTATTTCAGTCATCATCTTTGTCATTGTCCCTGTCACCGATTATATTCTACTGACATAACAAGAGAGCTCATAAGTGGTTGAGGTAGGACATTGTCCTTTTGTGATGGTATCCGTGCAAACCCACACATGGAGGACATGGATGTGATGATATCCGTGCATACCCACACATGGAGGACATGGATGTGATGATATCATTGCATACCCATACAAGAAGGACGTGGATCTGATAGTCAGTGACCTACAGAATCAGCTGGATTGTGACACCGAATGGTGTTATGCTGTTGTTGCGCTGGTCAACCTAGATAGAGCTACCTGAACTTGGTTTTCCTAAGTAATAGTTATTGCCAGCACACCTGCTCCAACAGTCGTGATGTCTGCCATATCATTGAAAGAACATTGTCAACACACATGCGCCAACAGAAGTTATGTGTGCCATATCAATGAAAGAACACTGTCAACATACATGCCTCAGCAGTCGTTATGTGTGCCATATTATTGGGTTTAATGTTTCACAGAGGCCTAGGTGTCCCGGAGCAAATCAACAGCTTCGCGTCTAAGGGCGGCAAGATACTCTGCTATGGAAGTTATGACGCGTCTAAGGGCGGCAAGATACTCTGCTATGGAAGTTATGACGCGTCTAAGGGCGGCAAGATACTCTGCTATGGAAGTTATGACGCGTCTAAGGGCGGCAAGATACTCTGCTATGGAAGTTATGACGCGTCTAAGGGCGGCAAGATACTCTGCTATGGAAGTTATGACGCGTCTAAGGGCGGCAAGATACTCTGCTATGGAAGTTATGACGCGTCTAAGGGCGGCAAGATACTCTGCTATGGAAGTTATGACGCGTCTAAGGGCGGCAAGATACTCTGCTATGGAAGTTATGACGCGTCTAAGGGCGGCAAGATACTCTGCTATGGAAGTTATGACGCGTCTAAGGGCGGCAAGATACTCTGCTATGGAAGTTATGACGCGTCTAAGGGCGGCAAGATACTCTGCTATGGAAGTTATGACGCGTCTAAGGGCGGCAAGATACTCTGCTATGGAAGTTATGACGCGTCTAAGGGCGGCAAGATACTCTGCTATGGAAGTTATGACGCGTCTAAGGGCGGCAAGATACTCTGCTATGGAAGTTATGACGCGTCTAAGGGCGGCAAGATACTCTGCTATGGAAGTTATGACGCGTCTAAGGGCGGCAAGATACTCTGCTATGGAAGTTATGACGCGTCTAAGGGCGGCAAGATACTCTGCTATGGAAGTTATGACGCGTCTAAGGGCGGCAAGATACTCTGCGATGATGATGACGACGGCAATGACGATGACAATAATGACGATGACAATAATGATGATTGATGATGATGATTGATGATGATGATGATTGATGACGATGATTGATGATGGTTGATGATAATGATTGATGATGATGATTGATGATGATTGATGATGATGATAATTGATGATGGTTGATGATAATGATTGATGATGGTTGATGATGCTGATTGATGATGATGATTGATGATGATTGATGATGATGATAATTGATGATGATAATTGATGATGATGATTGATGATGGTTGATGATAATGATTGATGATGGTTGATGATGCTGATTGATGATAATGATTGATGATGATTGATGATGATGATAATTGATGATGATGATTGATGATGGTTGATGATAATGATTGATGATGATGATTGATGATGATAATGATTGATGATGATGATTGATGATGATGATGGTTGATGATAATGATTGATGATGATGATTGATGATGATTGATGATGATGATAATTGATGATGATGGTTGATGATGGTTGATGATAATGATTGATGATGATTGATGATGATGATTGATGATGATGATTGATGGTGATTGATGATGACTGAAGATAGCGACTTTTGATTTTGCGTTCACGCGATTTGAACTCAAGCCTAGTGCATGCAGGTGCTACCACTTCTAGTGCACTAGACTGACTGACTGATTGTTGCTTGTGGATTAGCTTTCTTTATTACCAGTGTCCCTCGCCACCAGGCGAACCCACTCCGACTTCTGAAGTACTTTTAATTGACGTCCCCAAGACAAGGACAAAAAAAGCAATATTTTATTCCAACGGACCGGTTTAGGGGTTGAACCCGCTACCTCGACGTCAACAAACCGGAAGTTTCGCAACGATTCCTCGTATTCATTCGGCCATGCTGACCGCCAGTGATGATTCTAAGGTCGGTGATTCACTTCAGGGCACATGTTGATGATTCTAAGGTCAGTGATTCACTTCAGGGCACATGTTGATGATTCTAAGGTCGTTGATTCACGTCAGGGCACATGTTGATAGTTCTAAAGTCGGTGATTCACGTCACGGCACATGTTGATTCTAAAGTCGGTGATTTACTTCAGGGCACATGTTGATGATTCTAAGGTCGGTGATTCACGTCAAGGCACATGTTGATGATTCTAAGGTCGGTGATTCACGTGAAATCAAATCAAATCAGCTTTATTGTAAAAGGGTCGCAAATTGGGCACGCAGGCCCGTCTTACATTCGGCCCTACCAATCACTCGTCTTTCGTTCATCAAGAGCATTATACATTTACATAAGAAGAAAATAAACATTGTGAAATGAATGTTGTAAACATAAACAAGGCAAATTACCATGTTATGAGGCCCATCTCCCACTACCCATACATCACGCCACCCGCACACACACTCGCACGTACCCACACACACACACACACACACACACACACACACACCCAGGGACACATACATACCCCACCAACCGACCCATCCCCCTCCCGTACATCCCCCACCCACATACACTGCCCTCACCTGTTCCCCCAACCAAATCACATTCGCCACCCACACACATCCCCCACCAACCCACACACCCCACGCCCACCCACACATCCCACACCCACCCACACACACATCCTAACCCTCACATCCTCTCCCCACCCACAACTCCAACCACCCATCCCCCCAGCCACACCTCCATCGATCACATATTCCCCACCCACGCACACACATCCCCCACCAACCCATACATCGCACATCCACTCACACATCCCCAAACCATACACACACATCCCCACCAACTCAGGGCACATGTTGATGGTTCTAAGGTCAGTGATTCACCTCAGAGTAACATCTTGCCGTTCTTGTCCAGGTGCCCTGTTTGAACCGGAGTACGAAGGTCAATGGCGTGCCCTGGAGTGGGCAGTAGAAGATTTGAACCTCAACCCGGATCTATTCCGCGAGACACTGGTGTTGGTGGACCGAGAGACAGTCCCGCCGCACGACAGTTTCACGGCACAGAGGAAAGGTGAGTGCTGGTTGCTGTCTTCCATCTGTCCGGACATTCACGAGCCATTAGTGTGTCTTTTGTGGATAGAATTGTCTGTGAGTCCGTGGACGTTACTTGTATGTCACATACAGCACTTCACAATCAACCTCAGTACTTATTGACTGTGTGTGTCTTTCCAATGCCTTGTTATGTTTATTTTTATGTTGCATTGTTATGAAAATTAGCACCAGTAAAACGAGGCGGTGACCGATTTGGCAGCAGACTGTGTCGCGCTTGGGTTTTAACGTGTTAGTATGGGAGTCGGTCGTTCAGAAAGCAGTGGCAAATTACTGAACGTAATAATTGCCAAGACATCACAAACAGCAGTAAAATGCTGGTGATGACAGCGATGTCCTGTAAATAGGATATGGAAAAATAAAAGAATAAAAAACGAGGGTAATGTCTATAACCAAAAAAGAAAATAAACAGCAAAGATTTATCTAAAGAACACCCCCTGAAACATGTTACGATATGCAAGTACTTATGATGTATAATATCATCAAATGGCAAATCAGAAGACGAGATCAAAAATAGATACGATAAGGCAATCCAACTCATTGGACAAATGGCACCAATACTAAAGAACAAACATGTATCAATAGGTACTAAAAATGCACTGTACAACACAATCTTCTTACTACCTCTTGATCCGCCGACTAAACTAAACTAAACTAAACTAAACTAAACTAAACTAATCCAAACTAAACTACCAATGCCAAACCTGTACAATGACATAAAAAGAGAAAAGAAAAAAAAAATCACAACATAAATGAGATTCCTGAGAAGAATACTCAATGTATCAAGAAGAGAGAAAATCAGACATGAAGAAATCAGGACTAACGTGGAGGTTATAGCAGTGCTAGATGTCATCAGACAACAGCAAATTAAATGTTCTGCCACATTAACTAGGATACCCTGTCAGTATACCACAACAATCAATGATGTGCAGACCAAACGGAACCAGAAGAAGAGGCCGACCATTTAAACGATGGACAGAGGAAATAACAAAGACTGTTCTGTTTGAGCTGTTCTGTGTGAATTAAGCTCTATGCGAATATAAATGTGACAGGTGTGTTGGGGGAGATCAATCGGTTAACCCTACGTACAGAACACGCAAATAACGGCTGTTCCATCTCGTGGATGGAATGCTCCTTCCCACACCTGTCTGGATCACAGTGAAATACTGTTTGCTGGACACTCGCTTAATGTGTGTTACTGTTTAATGGCTCCCATATTCAAGTCGATCCATCGCAAATCAATAATTTCACCGTTGTTGGTCAAAGTGACTCGGCTTTAGTTCGACAATTTGAATGAAGCAAGTTTGAACACATGTCATGAATAGTCTAGACCAGTAGTTCCCAAGCTTTTCAAGCAAAGGACCATATCTACTATTTCGGCAGTTAAGCGGGCCACAACGTTATAAAATTATATATATAATTAAATGTATTATATTAAATAACTAGGCCTCGCGTGCCACTCTTATGACAGCTCGCGGGCCACTGATGGCCCGCGGGCCATGGTTTGGGAACCTCTGGTCTAGACCATGTCACTGGTGGCACATGTCATGAATAGTCTAGACCGTGTCACTGGTGACACATGTCATAAGTAGTCTAGACCGTGTCACTGGTGACACATGTCATCATTAATCTAGACTGTGTCACTGGTGACACATGTCATCTATAGTCTAGCTAGTGTTATTGTAGACACATGTCATCTTTATTCTAACAATCTGGAGTGGTTCGCGTTATGCAAACATTGGGAGAAGCGTTTAAGAGACAAACAAGAAATCCTGAAGTGACATAATACATGACTGTGGCACTGTTGCATGACCACACTTACACATGTTTCAGGGAATAAGATTGTGAGCAGAAGAAGACGAAGAAGAAGAAGAAGAAGAAGAAGAAGAAGAAGAAGAAGAAGAAGAAGAAGAAGAAGAAGAAGAAGAAGAAGAAGAAGAAGAAGAAGAAGAAGAAGAAGATGATGATGAGAAGAAGAAGAAGAAACGTGACCACGGGTACCATTAAAATAGAATTCACATAGAAAAAAGGTCCGGCGCTTCAAAACTAGAATACTGCTAAAGTTATTTCTAAGAAAGGCAGAATGTCAGACGGACCTGCGTGCCCAATTCTTTTTCGTTCGTTCGTTCCAAATCAAGAGCCTCCTGCGGGTCGACAATTGTAGATGCCTAACGTTGTTTAGACTTGTGGGCCGGTACAACTCTCTGGGAGCAGTCACAACAGCTGAAGGAGGCAGGCTGGCAGAGAGTAGAGCAAGAGTCTATACGGCAGAGGTAGCCGTCTGCAAGATGGAGGGCACTCTGACCGACATACAGCTGGCCATGGCAGTGAAAAGCACCGTGTTGAAGGACTGTATAGAGGCCGGACTGATGTAGTCACGTGAAACGGGGACAATGATGCCAGAGTAAATGCGGTAGGGACATGGAAAGAATACAATGGACGGACAGAGAAACGAAAGAGTAAGTCCAGCAATAAACAAATGGAAGTCATAAATTGATGCAACAGATTAGGTGTAACCAATCAATATATATGAGCACGCTGTGACTATAAATATAGTTGCGTAGTCCGGTAATGTGTGTGAGTGTGTGTGTTTAACATTGTACTTGGCCTAGTCTGTTAATGTGTGTGAGTGTGTGTTTAACATTGTACTTGGCCTAGCCCGGTAATGTGATGTGTTTAACATTGTACTTGACCTAGCCGGGTAATGTGATGTGTTTAACATTGTACTTGACCTAGCCCGGTAATGTGATGTGTTTAACATTGTACTTGGCCTGGCCCGGTAATGTGTGTGTTTAACACGTATCCATGATGTCTTCCCCAGTGTGTCGCATGACACAGATCGGTATAGCGGCCATGTTCGGCCCTGTCTCCTCCCTGGCCGCCGGCCATGTGCAGTCCATGTGCACGGCCTTCGAGATCCCACACTTGCAGTGGCGCTGGGACCCGCGGGACTCCAGGGACTACTTCTCCATCAGCTTGTACCCGCACTACTTGACGCTGAGCACCGCCTACCGGGACGTCATCCGCCACTGGCAGTGGAGGCGGTTCACCATCCTGTATGAGAACAACGACGGTAATGGCTGGTGGCTTGTTGACCACGTGCTCCATGTTTTAGACGTAGATGTGGCTATCACCCACAAACCTCTGGGAACAGCATACATCTTCAGAAATATACAATATATGCTTTTGATGTCCACCTACATAACGAAAAGTCACTTACACACACTAAACAGTCACTTACACACACTAAACAGTCATTTATACAGACTGAACAGTCACTTACAAAGACTGAACAGTCACTTCCTCACATTGAACAGTTACTTACACAAACTAAACAGTCACTTACACACACTGAACACTCACTTACACACACTGAACAGTCATTTACAGACTGAACACTCACTTACACACACTAAACACTCACTTACACACACTGAACAGTCATTTACAGACTGAACACTCACTTACACACACTAAACACTCACTTACACACACTGAACAGTCATTTACAGAATGAACAGTCACTTACAAAGACTGAACAGTCACTTCCACACACTGAACAGTTACTTACACAAACTAAACAGTCACTTACACACACTGAACACTCACTTACACACACTGAACACTCACTTACACAAACTGAACACTCACTTACACACACTAAACACTCACTTACACACACTGAACAGTCACTTACAGACTGAACAGTCACTTACAAAGACTGAACAGTCACTTCCACACACTGAACAGTTACTTACACAAACTAAACAGTCACTTACACACACTGAACACTCACTTACACACACTGAACAGTCATTTACAGACTGAACACTCACTTACACACACTAAACACTCACTTACACACACTGAACAGTCATTTACAGACTGAACACTCACTTACACACACTAAACACTCACTTACACACACTGAACAGTCATTTACAGAATGAACAGTCACTTACAAAGACTGAACAGTCACTTCCACACACTGAACAGTTACTTACACAAACTAAACAGTCACTTACACACACTGAACACTCACTTACACACACTGAACACTCACTTACACAAACTGAACACTCACTTACACACACTAAACACTCACTTACACACACTGAACAGTCATTTACAGACTGAACAGTCACTTACAAAGACTGAACAGTCACTTCCACACACTGAACAGTTACTTACACAAACTAAACAGTCACTTACACACACTGAACACTCACTTACACACACTGAACAGTCATTTACAGACTGAACACTCACTTACACACACTAAACACTCACTTACACACACTGACTACTCACACTCACTGAACAGTCACTTACACAAACTAAACAGTCACTTACACTCACTGAACACTCACTTACACACACTGAATACTCACTTACACACACTGAACACTCACTTACACACACTGACTACTCACACTCACTGAACAGTCACTTACACACACTGAACACTCACTTACACACACTAAACAGTCACTTACACACACTAAACAGTCACTCAAATTGTGTGGATAGTGTCTGTGTGGTGTTTAAAAGATGTGAAACCATAACTAAATACCAAAAAACATCAGGGGCAAACAGAATCATTACTTTGTGCTTGTAATATTATGTCTGTCTATTACACAACGTTATGCTTGTAATATCATGTCTGTCTGGGACACCTATTCTCCCCAGGTCTGACCCGTGTACAAGAGGTACTGAAGGGGTCCAACGACCCCCCTGCCCAGATCACCATCCGCAAGCTCGAGCTGGTCAACAACGACTACCTGGTTCTCCTGAAGGACCTCAAGGACAGGAGTGAGGACAAGTTCATCATCGATTGCAACATCAAAACTATCAAACCATTTCTGCACGCCGTAAGTCACTCTTGTTTATCATCTTCAAACATCAAAACTATCAAACCATTTCTGCATGCCGTAAGTCACTCTTGTTTATCATCTTCAAACATCAAAACTATCAAACCATTTCTGCATGCCGTAAGTCGCCCTTGTTTATCATCCACTGCAAACATCAAAACTATCAAACCATTTCTGCACGCCGTAAGTCACTCTTGTTTATCATCTTCAAACATCAAAACTATCAAACCATTTCTGCACGCCGTAAGTCACTCTTGTTTATCATCTTCAAACATCAAAACTATCAAACCATTTCTGCATGCCGTAAGTCACTCTTGTTTATCATCTTCAAACATCAAAACTATCAAACCATTTCTGCATGCCGTAAGTCACTCTTGTTTATCATCTTCAAACATCAAAACTATCAAACCATTTCTGCATGCCGTAAGTCGCCCTTGTTTATCATCCACTGCAAACATCAAAACTATCAAACCATTTCTGCACGCCGTAAGTCACTCTTGTTTATCATCTTCAAACATCAAAACTATCAAACCATTTCTGCACGCCGTAAGTCACTCTTGTTTATCATCTTCAAACATCAAAACTATCAAACCATTTCTGCATGCCGTAAGTCACTCTTGTTTATCATCTTCAAACATCAAAACTATCAAACCATTTCTGCACGCCGTAAGTCACTCTTGTTTATCATCTTCAAACATCAAAACTATCAAACAATTTCTGCACGTCGTAAGTCGCTCTTTTTCATCATCCACTGCAAACATCAAAACTAGCAAACCATTTCTGCACGTAAGTCACTCTTGTTTATCATCTCCTGCAGACATCGTAATTGTTCTGAATGTTGTTCTACCCTCGTGTGCATCTGGGCTATAGTGTCCTATATTGAGCTTTCCTGATTCCATTTAGGTGAAGCGCCATATTGTCAGTCTACACTTGATGGTGTCCTATCTAGAGTGTTCTTGTCTCCCTTAATGTGCAGTGCCAGGCTGTCAGTCTACACCAGTGGTTCCCAAGCTTTTCAAGCAGAGGGCCATTTCTACTATTTTCGGCAGTTCAGAGGGCCACAGCGTTACAAAATTATAACAGTCGTGCAATATCATTCTTACCTTTCTTAACTTTCGTCAACAAACTACTAAAACTTTAAAGGCAGTCAGTGTCAGTACTACGCTACGGCCATTTTTTTTTTTGGGGGGGGGGGGGGGGTGTGGTTTAAAATCAAAAGTTCGTTTAAAAATACATTTTAAATCAGTTTCGAAAATCACTATTAATGAATTAATTTAAGATTGTAACTGTTCTTCATGACCAGTTACTTAAGTTCAGATGTCAGTTTATCAATGTCTGGGCACAGATCTGTTGTGCCCAAAGTCATAAGCGCAGCTAGGTTACTGTCGGTGAGTCTGGAACGTTGCTTGTTTTTTTAAAATATTTTTAACGATAATTGCGGAAAATGACTTCTCGCATCTGTAAGTCGTGCCAAAACGACAAATGTATATCTCTGGGCGAATGAACGCAAGTGTTCAAATTGTTCGACAGGCAATAGTCGCCAGAATGAAATCATATGATCAGCTGAAGGTGAAGCAGGCAGCTCCAGAAATTTACATCTCAATGCAGAATCGCATTTCAAATCAATTACCCCGTGCTGAAGGTTTTGCTGTAATTGACAGAGCTTGGAATCAGGAAATACGAACGGATTTATGAAGAGGGCAACATTATCCTCCTCTATTTTGAACTCTTGAAATCTCGACTGAAAGATATCCAGAAGACTTTCAACTTTTACTTTGTACTATAAAAAGTCACATTTCTTTTCCACCACAAGCGTCTTCAGATTTGGAAACGCCTCTAAAGCCCCTTCAGTCAGCTGTCAGATAAACAGTTGTAGCCTCATTTTAAATGAAGAAATGTCATCGCACAAATTTGTGAATAGTTTGTTTTTTCCCTGGATCCTCGCATTTAAAGAGTTATATTAAATAACGAGGCCTCGCGTGCCACTTTCTGACATCTGGCGGGCCACAACTGGCCCGCGGGCCGTGATTTGGGAACCCCTGGTCTACACTTTATGAGTCTACAGTTTCTATTATGTGATATAGATGTAACTGGTAATTAGCTGTAACTACAGAATATAGGTAACAGGGGCATAGAGGTAACTGGGAGATTATAAAATAACTTAAGAACTGGAATGACTCTAGAATTGAGGTAACTGTTGAATTATGGTAACTAGGGAATAGAGGCAACTGGGGAATAGAGGTAGCTGGGAAATAGAGGTAACTAGGGAATAGAGGCAACTAGAGAATATAGGTAACTGGGGAATAGAGATAACTGGAGTATAGAGATAACGGGGGGGGGGGAATAGAGGTAATAAAGTAATTATGTAATGTGTAGCCTTTTATTAGTGTTTTCTACCGTTGCACACGGTGTCCTGTATCACTGAATGATAGACAGTAGGACATCATGCACACTCCTGTCACATCACTGTAAACTATTTAATCTTTTCTCCGGGTTTCATTATTATTATATTATTATTATTATTATTATTATTATTATTATTATTATTATTATTATTATTACTCGTAGCAACAATTCAGCCCGAATCTTTTCTCCGGGTTTCATTATTATATTATTATTATTATTATTATTATTATTATTATTATTACTCGTAGCAACAATTCAGCCCGGGCTATGTGCTATGGAGAGATATAACTCCATCCCTGGTCTTCTACCACCATAGGTTGTAGTTATTATGCCTGTTCTGTGGCACAGTGTAACAAACTATTGAGGTGCCAGTACAGTACAGTATTAATATTTAATTATTATTATTATCATTGTTATTATTATCATTATTATTATCATCATAATTATCATCGTCATTATCATCATCAATGTTATTATTATTTTGATGATTGTCATTATTTATAATTAGAATGCTATGAACAATTGATATCCCAATTATTATTATTATTATTATTATTATTATTATTATTATTATTATCATCAGTACTAATACTATTACTTGTCAATTATTGATACTTGGAAATCAAGTTATACAAATGCCTGATTCAATGGCACTGAAAACCAATATAACCTAACTTACCAATGTCCTACCAATGACCTAACATGTCGTACCAACGTCCTACCGATGTTCTATGATTTCTATTCCCAGGCACTGAAGCTGAAGATGATTTCTGAAATTTATCACTACTTTTTTACTACTTTGGTAAGTTGTGATTACTACTTTGGTAAGTTATAATCACTACGTTGTTAAGTTATAATTACTACTTTGTTAAGTTATGAATATTACTGTGTTAAGTTGTGATTACTACTTAGATAAGTTATGACTGTAATACTACGGTATCGCCCTTGTGTTGCCGGGGCCCAAACGGGGGAGCAAAGAATAGTAACACTGTTGCCTACCATGCATGTCGTAAGAGGCGACTAAGGAGGCAATGGTTCCGTCGCCCTGCTACTGAGTGAGTGCGTGGCGACACTGTGAGCTGTGAGTTTCGCGTGGAATGCTTTTACATCTGTTCGCAGTTTGTAGCGTGAACTGCATGTTAAAAACGATGGAGGTCGGTTGTTGCTGGATTGACTGGTTTGCCTTTTCGGTTCACGAGTGCATTTTTCAGGAGGTCGTCGCTGGAACTACGGATTTCGTGCTTTGTGCGGCGTTTTCGGCGGGTCACCTTGCGGAAAGAGACCGAGCCATATGGGATAAAACCCGGGTCAATGAAGTCTTTCAGGTGACTGCCATTTCCATCGACAATGAACTGTATTTCTCGTGGAGGACTTTTGTGTTGGCATTCTGGCGGCAGCATTATGCACAGTGTACCTGTGCGGGCTGTTGGCTTGCCGATACTTCTGTCTATCCCATTGTTCATATAGGGCAGTGAGGAGCATTTTGTGTGATATTCACTGGCACAGGAACGGAGCATAAATGGGGACTACCCGTTGCCGTGAAGTTGGAACCGCGACTAACTAACTAAATTACTACGGTATACTATTATTCATTTTCTTCTCTTCCTCCATTTACGCCAGTGAAGAGTCAGGGCGATACTACATATTACCTGTGTATATATTGACGTTCATACACACGTGGACGTAAGATGTGTACACATGCCGTATGAGACGTGTAAACACACCGTATGACGTGTAAGCACGCCGTATGACGTGTAAGCACGCCGAACAGACTGCAAGCAGTTCAGAGCACGAGACATGGAGAGCATGGGCCCCAAAGAAATAGTGAAAATCACAACTGATATTTTAACATAGCATACAGATAAAACTAATGTGAAGAAAGAAATATATGTTGATGAAGAAAAATTGGAGGTGGTGAAAAATTGAGAATATCTTGAGTCATTGATTACCAACAATGGTGATACAATGAAATAGATTAAACGACAAATATCTACTGCTCTTCAAAGACTAAAACAACTGAATAAATTAAGGAGGGGGTGGGCAGATAGAACTACAACAATTAGATTTTAGAGCATGCATCTTTCCCATTGCAACATACGCCATGTGAGACCTAGACACTTACTAAACAAACTGAACAGCGCATAAATGCCTTTGAATATGTTGTAGACGAGTTTTAAGAATGTCTTTGATAAAGAAACGAACAAATGCATCCATACTTCAAGCGCTGAATATTGTAGAAGGATGGCTAATAGAGACGATAAAACAAAGAAAATCGAAATATTTTTATCACTTGAAAAGTTTAGAGAGAACAATAATGGAGAGGTATATGCCTGGGAAGAGAGGAAGAGGAAGGCCAAAGAGAAGATGGGTGCAGGATGTGACGGATGATCTCCAGATGGGTGTATTAGACGCGGAACATCTTGCTTGTGATCGAGAGGTTTTCCGGAAGGCTGTTATGGCAGCCAGGGTCTGCAAAGGACATGCTGCTGAATGAATAAATGAATGAATGAATAAATAAATGAATGAATGAATGTCCTGTATGTAATGTCTTCTATGTTATCTGTCCTACCCCAGGACCTGGGACTTATCGACCTGGGAGACTACATGTATGGTGGCGCCAACATCACGGCCTTGAGGCTCATTGACCCAGATAGGAAGAAGGTCGTCAATGTGAAATCTGATTGGCTGCTGCGAGCAAACGCGGGATACGATTCGCCACTCATGAAGTACAAGGAAATTGAGGTTAGTGTTTCTCTCTGCCAGTTCAATGCTGGCCTTCTCATGGTCTGTACTGTCTGGCATCCTGACGTAGAGAAGTCAATACTTCAGCAAGAGAGCACGGTGTGATGAGACGTGATCGCCCACGCCAGCAGATAAACCTAGAATAAGATGAGGTGGAGGGGGTAGAGTAGAATAGAGACACAATACTTGCAAACAAAAATGGGTAATTACAAATACTAACTGAGACAGGTCTTGAGCTTGAGTACTATCGCTGGATGTCGCAGGAAGAGACACCCTTGACAAGAGAAATACCGTCACTGCTATTATATTTGTAATACACACATGTAATATCTGCTTGTAATATCTACTTGTAATATTTGTGAAAGTATTTCTCTGGAGACGCTGGGTGAAGTTTTGTCTGTGCGTGTGAGCACTTACTGAGACATCCCCGGTAAAGAAAGTGATAATTGAACCCCAGCAATCCAGAGCCATGTACCTGATGGCAAGACACAGCCAAGGTAATGTCGTCTTCATTACGATGATGATGATAACAATAATGATGAGGATGGTGATTGAGAAGACCACGCTGGAGATGATGCATGTATTGGTTATTTGTTCAGCAAACACCCAGATACCATTTCTCCCTTGTAGGCTATAATTTGTGTGCAGTGTTTACTGCCATTACGTCACACAATGGATGTCTGGCGGTTTGATGCACGTCTTTCGGGCAATTCTGAGATTACAGAAACTGCAGTGGTACAGTGGATAACGCACTAGTATGCTGGATTCAAACCCATCTCATGGCGATATGTGGCCACGAACACATAACTCGCCTCATGCTCACGGATATAACTTATTGTGACAGCACTACTCATCTGACCAAAGTGATCGAATACATGGACATATCAACATATTCTCAATGTGCTGCATGGCATGGACACGTCGCAGCACATTGTTCACTGGATACCAGAATATCGTAGCTGGTAGAATCGGGCTGTGTCTGCTTGTGTCTCTACAGCTGTCTCTGATTGTGTCTCTACAGCTGTCTCTGATTGTGTCTCTACAGCTGTCTCTGATTGTGTCTCTACAGCTGTCTCTGATTGTGTCTCTACAGCCGTCCATTACGGAATTAACTTTTGCAGTCCCTGAGTACGTCTCAGCGGTGTCCAATCATAAAACATTAACCTGCTGGAAAATATGCTGTTTTGCCTGGCACAATATCTAGTCAGATTTATGCAGCTTGCGCAGACTAAACACAGTAGATAAAATAACACCGCATACGTTGTTTGATAGGCACAGACTGGGTGAACACGCGTGGCATATTGATGGATACATGCAGACAATAGCTGATCACACAGGGTTTATGGTTTCATACACGCTGATAAGAGAAGATCACACATGGTGCATTGTCTCATACACACATATAACAGACGATCACACAGAGGACATTGACTGTTATACTTAGATAAGAGAAGATCACACATGGTGCATTGTCTCATACACACATATAACAGACGATCACACAGAGGACATTGACTGTTATACTTAGATAAGAGAAGATCAAACAGAGGACATTGACTGTTATACTTAGATAAGAGAAGATCACACAGAGGACATTGACTGTTATACTTAGATAAGAGAAGATCACACAGAGGACATTGACTGTTATACTTAGATAAGAGAAGATCACACAGAGGACATTGACTGTTATACTTAGATAAGAGAAGATCACACAGAGGTCATTGACTGTTATACTTAGATAAGAGAAGATCACACAGAGGACATTGACTGTTATACTTAGATAAGAGAAGATCACACAGAGGACATTGACTGTTATACTTAGATAAGAGAAGATCACACAGAGGACATTGACTGTTATACTTAGATAAGAGAAGATCACACAGAGGTCATTGACTGTTATACTTAGATAAGAGAAGATCACACAGAGGACATTGACTGTTATACTTAGATAAGAGAAGATCACACAGAGGACATTGACTGTATACTTAGATAAGAGAAGATCACACAGAGGACATTGACTGTTATACTTAGATAAGAGAAGATCACACAGAGGACATTGACTGTTATACTTAGATAAGAGAAGATCACACAGAGGACATTGACTGTTATACTTAGATAAGAGAAGATCACACAGAGGACATTGACTGTTATACTTAGATAAGAGAAGATCACACAAAGGACATTGACTGTTATACTTAGATAAGAGAAGATCACACAGAGGACATTGAATGTTATACTTAGATAAGAGAAGATCACACAGGGTGCAATGTCTCATACACACAGATAACATACGATCACACATGGTGCATTGTCTCATACACACAGATAACATACGATCACATATGGTGCAATGTCTCATACACACAGATAACATACGATCACATATGGTGCATTGTCTCATACACACAGATAACAGACGATCACATATGGTGCAATGTCTCATACACACAGATAACAGACGATCACATATGGTGCAATGTCTCATCCACACAGATAACAGACGATCACATATGGTGCAATGTCTCATACACACAGATAACAGACGATCACATAGGGTGCATTGTCTCATACACACAGATAACATACGATCACACATGGTGCATTGTCTGATACACACAGATAACAGACGATCACATATGGTGCATTGTCTCATACACACAGATAACAGACGATCACATATGGTGCATTGTCTCATACACACAGTTAACATACGATCACATATGGTGCATTGTCTCATACACACAGATAACAGACGATCACATATGGTGGATTGTCTCATACACACAGCAAGTATTAGCCTTTGTCTTCGTGCACCCCATCCTGGACACCACAGAGAGCATATTTTGTCGCAGAACTAGCCTCCCGTATAGGGCGCTAACTTACCTGTTCGATGATGGCGTGTTTAATGATCAGGATAATGATGATGGTAATGATGGTGGTAATAATGATGGCTAGGATAATGGCGATGAATGTGATGAAATTAATGTGCACTAAAAATGCAACATCCCACTAAACATATCTGTCAACACTGATACAGCCATTAGTGTGTACAGGTTTAATGTGTGTTTTCTCAATCATTTTCTGGAAATGGCTGCTTCGGCCTGGTTCCGCTGACAGGGGTTTGACAATTCCACCCAGGACATCATGGTAACTTTCTCCTGCAATGTTCTAGAACGTACTTCATGTCTTCTTGGTTTTCTCAGTTCTTAGACATATTATTTGTAGCCATTTCAGTGTAGACACAGTTATTGTTTTTTTTTTTTTTTTTTTTACGAGGGCTAGTCAATAAGTAAGTCACACAGTTCTGTGGGATGGCAGGTAAATGTTGTTGATGTTTTCTACAGGTGTCATTAGGTGACAGTAACCTCGAACTGTATATTCCGGTTTGTCAGGTGGCGCTAGGTGTCTCATGCGCATGAGCAGCGCATACAAAAAATTGCGACTGTATTTACGTATTATACAACCAAAGAGCAACGTGCTGTTTTGCGTATTTTGTGCGCAAAAGAACGGCCTGCAAAGGACATTCATAAGGAAATGCTTCCTGTTTATACTGACAAATGTTTGTCCCGTAAAGCGGTGCATAGCCAGGTAGAAAACTTTACTCAAGAACACTCTAAAATTGTTGATGAAATCCGATCTGGTCGACTTACTGAGATTGCAACAGAAGCATCCATGCAGCGGGTGGAGGAGATGATTAGAGGTGACAGGTGAGTAACGATAGACTCTGTAGCATCTGCAGTAGGGTGCTCACATGGTTCAGCATAATGCATAATGCATGATCGATTGATAGTTAAGAAAGTGTGCTAAAGCTGGGTACCCAGACAATTGAAGGAGGAACACAAAATGAACCGATTTGGCCTGTCCTTGCATCATCTCTGTCGATACGAAGATGAAGGAGAGGACATGATGAACAGGATTATTACTGGTGACGAATCATGGGTACATCACTACCAGCCCGAATCAAAGTGTTCTTCGATGCAATGGAAACATCCTTCTTCGCCTTGTGTCCAAAAATTCAAGGTTACGCCATCAGCAGAGAAGGTTATGCTGACAGTGTTCTGGGATTGTCAAGGAGTGCTTTTAACCATTTTCAAAAATAAAGGTAACAATGTGAATTCTGAATCGTACTGTAAAGTTATATCAATGCTTCACGGTGCAATTCGAAGAAAACGTCCAGGACTGCTGACTAGAGGAGTGTTGCTTCTTCATGACAATGCCAAACCACATACGGCTAGATTAACTCAGGAGAAAATTAACCAACGAAGGTGAGAAGTTCTGGAACATCCACCTTACAGCCCCGACTTAACCCCTAGCGATTTCCATCTTTTTGGTCCACTGAAAACCCACCTTGGCGGGAGACATTTCGCGAATGACGCCGAAGTTGAATGTGAAGTGAAAACGTGGTTTAGAAAACAGAGCACGCAGTTCTATGCAGCCGGTTTGGGAGGACTGATAAAACGATGGGATAAGTGCATCAGTGTTGGTGGAAATTATGTTGAAACATAAAGAGACAAAGTATGTATAAATATAAAGTGGTTTCAAGTTGTTATTATATTTAGTCATTTTTCTACAGCCATTTGCGACTTACTTATTGAATTCCCCTCGTATATACTGAAATTCATGTAAACGTGTAATTCTGTAACGTTCTATATATATACACTATTATATACTATTGTGTATCATTATTTGTTTGTTATGCAATATTCTCCTGTTTTCGTAGCACAAAGTCATCGTAGTGTATATAATAATATAATATATATATATACTGCCATGAGGACAATCTCAGCAATAACATGACGAGGAGAGGCTCGGGCAGACCTGAGATAGCTCAACACTCTCAAATACAAGACATGAGATTCAGCATGACCTAGATGGCTTATGTTCCGAGGTAGGAGAGGACAGAATAAACGAGACGTCAAGTGTCTCCACAACAAGGATAGAAGAGGTCAGATTCAATAAAACGTCAGATGTCTCCACGTCTAGAGTAGGAGAGGATAGACTAAATAAAACGTCAGATGTCGCCATATCTAGAGTAGGAGATGATAGACTAAACACCAAACTAGACGTCAGGTGTCTCCACATCTAGAGTAGGAGAGGACAGACTAAATAAAACACCAGGTGTCTCCACAGCCAGACTAGGAGATGACAGACTAAACAAACTAGACGTCGGGTGTCTCCACATCTAGAGTAGGAGATGACAGACTAAATAAAACACCAGGTGTCTCCACATCTAGAGTAGGAGATGACAGACTAAATAAAACACCAGGTGTCTCCACATCTAGAGTAGGAGATGACAGACTAAATAAACCACCAGGTGTCTCCACATCTAGAGTAGGAGATGACAGACTAAACAAACTAGACGTCGGGTGTCTCCACATCTTGAGTAGGAGAGGACAGACTAAATAAAACACCAGGTGTCTCCACAGCCAGACTAGGAGAGGACAGACTAAACAAGACGTTACGTGTCTCTACAGCCAGGGTAGGAGATGACAGACGAAATAAATTGTCAGGTGTCTCCAGAGCCAGGCTAGGAGAGGACAGACTAAACAAGATGGCAGGTGTCTGCATAGCCAGGGTATGACAGAACAGACTAAAGAATACCCTGAGCTTACCTTCCACCAGGGGATAGATGAGAACAAACTCCAGGATAGCAAGTGTGCTTTCGACAACCCAGAACCTCTAGGTTGGACTCGGAGGAAAAGACAGACAGACACGTCATTGGACTGCTTCTGGCACTATTAGTCATGGGGCTCTTCGCTGAAGACGAGGACGGAGCAGGTATAGGAATGTCCCGCGTGCTGTGATGTGGATCTTGGCTCAACTCAAGTGTACTCAGCCCAGGGAAGACCAGAAGAAATCATCAGTGGCTGGATCTGACACATTAACCTTGTGTGGGTGTGGGTGTGTGGGTGTGTGTGGGGGGGGGGTGGGGGTGGGAGGGAGAGAGAGAGGGAGAGAGAGAGAGAGAGAGAGAGAGAGAGAGAGAGAGAGAGAGAGAGACCAAATGTATATGTCACTCTGTGTGCTTATAGAGTATTCTGTATTCTTGTGTTGTGGGCGGATATTCTGAGAGTCTGTTGGAGAACTTCCAGTGCAGGTCATTTTGAAAAACAATAAAGGAGAAATCTGATGATTTGAGTTGACATCAAGATGAAAGATGTCACGGGCTATACATTTTTTGTTTCGGCTGAGATTAAATTTTGGCCAAGTTTAAAAATAAATCAGTTGCAACATAAAACCTGTGGAACTGCGTTCTCCCCGGACTCTCATCCTAGAACATATCCACCCACTACTGTAGCCAGTCTG
This sequence comes from Cepaea nemoralis, assembly GCA_014155875.1. Classification (NCBI taxonomy): domain Eukaryota; kingdom Metazoa; phylum Mollusca; class Gastropoda; order Stylommatophora; family Helicidae; genus Cepaea; species Cepaea nemoralis. The sequence goes on along the minus strand of JACEFZ010014893.1, from coordinate 70,800 downwards.
CATGCACGCTTACACTGGTGTGTTGTCGCCAATGTCCGTTTGTTAGTAGGTTGTGTTCTAGAGATGTCCTTTCTGTCTTCTGTTATGTGGTGTACCGACAAATACAGTCTATATAGGCCATGTGAATGTGGTTTGCTTACATATACTCGTCGTGACTGTACCTTTTCTTAGCTACGATGTAGAGAACAACAACACGGCTGTGTGTGTATACTTTACACACAGACGCGAGCGCGCACACACGAACATACAGATGTATACGTGCTCCCAACACACACACATTTATGCACACCACACACACACACACACACACACTATATATATATATATATATATATATATATATATATATATATATATATATATATATATATATATATATATATATATATCAATCCCGTGAGACCGAAGAGATCCAGATGGCAGCCTAGCACATCAGACTCCACCTGTGGATTCTGAGCAACATAGAAGTGGTGTTTGCTAGGTACCTGAGGTGTAAGTGGTTTCGGGGGGGGGGGGGTGTTGGAGGTGATATGTACACCTAGACAGGTGGCCACTACATGATGACAGAGTGGCGGCAGCTGTTGTCATGTGACTGAGTGGTGTCATGTGACAGAGTGGCGACAGCTGTTGTCATGTGACAGTGTTGTGCACGAGCTTGAGAGGTCAGTCTCAGACACATATGTGAGTGATGGAACAACACACGGCACGCATACACACACGCGTACACATGTACAAATATACAGGAGCAACAGACATGCGCACATACACACATACACATGTGCAGATTTATCACCAACCAAACAAAAACAACCACAAAAATGATACACATAGACAGATACAATAGATAAACATAGAGAGATACAATAGATAAACATAGAGAGATACAATAGATAAACATAGAGAGATACAATAGATAAACATAAACAGATACAATAGATAAACATAGAGAGATACAATAGATAAACATAAACAGATACAATAGATAAACATAGAGAGATACAATAGATAAACATAGAGAGATACAATAGATAAACATAAACAGATACAATAGATAAACATAAACAGATACAATAGATAAACATAGAGAGATACAATATATAAACATAAACAGACACAATTGATAAACATAAACAGATACAATAGATAAACATAGAGAGATACAATAGATAAACATAAACAGATACAATAGATAAACATAAACAGATACAATAGATAAACATAGAGAGATACAATATATAAACATAAACAGACACAATTGATAAACATAAACAGATACAATAGATAAACATAGAGAGATACAATAGATAAACATAAACAGATACAATAGATAAACATAAACAGATACAATAGATAAACATAAACAGATACAATAGATAAACATAGAGAGATACAATATATAAACATAAACAGACACAATTGATAAACATAAACAGATACAATAGATAACCATAGAGAGATACAATAGATAAACATAAACAGATACAATAGATAAACATAAACAGACACAATTGATAAACATAAACAGATGCAATAGATAAACATAGAGAGATACAATATATAAATATAAACAGACACAATTGATAAACATAAACAGATACAATAGATAAACATAGAGAGATACAATAGATAAACATAAACAGATACAATAGATAAACATAAACAGACACAATTGATAAACATAAACAGATACAATAGATAAACATAGAGAGATACAATAGATAAACATAAACAGATACAATAGATAAACATAAACAGATACAATAGATAAACATAAACAGATACAATAGATAAACATAGAGAGATACAATATATAAACATAAACAGACACAATTGATAAACATAAACAGATACAATAGATAAACATAGAGAGATACAATATATAAACATAAACAGATACAATAGATAAACATAAACAGATACAATAGATAAACATAGAGAGATACAATATATAAACATAAACAGACACAATTGATAAACATAAACAGATACAATAGATAAACATAGAGAGATACAATAGATAAACATAAACAGATACAATAGATAAACATAAACAGATACAATAGATAAACATAAACAGATACAATAGATAAACATAAACAGATACAATAGATAAACATAAACAGATACAATAGATAAACATAAACAGATACAATAGATAAACATAAACAGATACAATAGATAAACATAAACAGTACAATAGATAAACATAGAGAGATACAATAGATAACATAAACAGATACAATAGATAAACATAAACAGATACAATAGATAAACATAAACAGATACAATAGATAAACATAAACAGATACAATAGATAAACATAGAGAGAGATACAATAGATAAACATAAACAGATACAATAGATAAACATAGAGAGATACAATATATAAACATAAACAGACACAATTGATAAACATAAACGATACAATTGATAAACATAGAGAGATACAATAGATAAAATAGAGAGATACAATAGATAAACATAAACAGATACAATAGATAAACATAAACAGATACAATAGATAAACATAAACAGATACAATAGATAAACATAAACAGATATCAATAGATCAAACACTAAACCGATCAATAGATAAACATAAAACAATACAATAGATAACATAGAGAGATACAATAGATAAACATAAACAGATACAATAGATAACATAAACAGATACAATAGATAAACAGAAACAGATACAATAGATAAACATAAACAGATCAATAGATAAACATAGAGAGAGATACAATAGATAAAACTAAAACAGATACAATAATAAACATAGAGAGATACATAATATAAACATAAACAGACACAATTGATAAACATAAAAGATACAATTGATAAACATAGAGAGATACAATAGATAAAACATAGAGAGATACAATAGATAAACATAAACAGATACAATAGATAAACATAAACAGATCAATAGATAAACATAAACAGATACAATAGATAAACATAGAGAGATACATAGATAACATAAACATATACAATAGATAAACATAAACAGATACAATAGATAAACATAAACAGATACAATAGATAAACATAGACAGATACATAGATAAACAATAGAGAGATACAATAGATAAAACATAAACAGATACAATAGATAAACATAGAGATACAATATATAAACATAAACAGACACAATTGATAAACATAAACAGATACAATTGATAAACATAGAGAGATACAATAGATAAACATAGAGAGATACAATAGATAAACATAAACAGATACAATAGATAAACATAGAGAGATACAATAGATAAACATAAACAGATACAATTGATAACATAAACAGATACAATAGATAAACATAAACAGATACAATAGATAAACATAGAGAGATACAATAGATAAACATAAACAGATGCAATAGATAAACATAAACAGATACAATAGATAAACATAAACAGATACAATAGATAAACATAAACAGATACAATAGATAAACATAAACAGATACAATAGATAACATAAACAGATACAATAGATAAACATAGAGAGATACAATAGATAAACATAGAGAGATACAATAGATAAACATAAACAGATACAATAGATAAACATAAACAGATACAATACATAAACATAAACAGATACAATAGATAAACATAGAGAGATACAATAGATAAACATAAACAGATACAATAGATAAACATAGAGAGATACAATAGATAAACATAGAGAGATACAATAGATAAACATAGAGAGATACAATAGATAAACATAGAGAGATACAATAGATAAACATAAACAGATACAATAGATAAACATAGAGAGATACTATAGATAAACATAAACAGATACAATAGATAAACATAGAGAGATACAATATATAAACATAAACAGACACAATTGATAAACATAAACAGATACAATAGATAAACATAGAGAGATACAATAGATAAACATAAACAGATACAATAGATAAACATAAACAGATACAATTGATAAACATAGAGAGATACAATAGATAAACATAGAGAGATACAATAGATAAACATAAACAGATACAATAGATAAACATAGAGAGATACAATATATAAACATAGAGAGATACAATAGATAAACATAAACAGATACAATAGATAAACATAGAGAGATACAATAGATAAACCATAACAGATACAATAGATAACATAGAGAGATACAAATATATAAACATAAACAGACACAATTGATAAACATAAACAGATACAATAGATAAACATAGAGAGATACAATAGATAAACATAAAACAGATACAATAGATAAACATAAACAGATACAATAGATAAACATAAACAGATACAATAGATAAACATAGAGAGAGATACAATAGATAAACATAAACAGATACAATAGATAAACATAGAGAGATACAATATATAAACATAAACAGACACAATTGATAAACATAAACAGATACAATTGATAAACATAGAGAGATACAATAGATAAACATAGAGAGATACAATAGATAAACATAAACAGATACAATAGATAAACATAAACAGATACAATAGATAAACATAAACAGATACAATTGATAAACATAAACAGATACAATAGATAAACATAAACAGATACAATAGATAAACATAGAGAGATACAATAGATAAACATAAACAGATGCAATAGATAAACATAAACAGATACAATAGATAAACATAAACAGATACAATAGATAAACATAAACAGACACAATAGATAAACATAAACAGATACAATAGATAAACATAGAGAGATACAATAGATAAACATAAACGGATACAATAGATAAACATAAACAGATACAATAGATAAACATAAACAGATACAATAGATAAACATAAACAGATACAATAGATAAACATAAACAGATACAATAGATAAACATAGAGAGATACAATAGATAAACATAAACTGATACAATAGATAAACATAGAGAGATACTATAGATAAACATAAACAGATACAATAGATAAACATAAACAGATACAATAGATAAACATAAACAGATACAATAGATAAACATAAACAGATACAATAGATAAACATAAACAGATACAATAGATAAACATAAACAGATACAATAGATAAACATAAACAGATACAATAGATAAAAACATAAACAGATACAATAGATAACATAAACAGATACAATAGATAAAAACATAAACAGATACAATAGATAAACATCTCTGAGTGGCAAGTTCCCGTGACAACATGTAGACAGGTGATGGGTGACAGAATACACGAGCAGGTAGGTGATGGGTGACAGAATACACCAGCATGTAGGTGACAGGTGACAGAGTACACGAGCATGTAGCTGATGGGTGACAAAATACACGAGCATGTAGGTGAAAGGTGACAGAATACACGAGCAGGTAGGTGATGGGTGACAGAATACACGAGCATGTAGGTGATGGGTGACAGAATACACGAGCATGTAAGTGATGGGTGACAGAATACACGAGCATGTAGCTGATGGGTTGACAGAATACACGAGCATGTAGGTGATGGGTGACAGAATACACGAGCATGTAGCTGATGGGTGACAGAATACACGAGCATGTAGGTGATGGGTGACAGAATACACGAGCATGTAGGTGATGGGTGACAGAATACACGAGCATGTAGCTGATGGGTGACAGAATACACGAGCATGTAGGTGAAAGGTGACAGAATACACGAGCATGTAGCTGATGGGTGACAGTATACACGAGCATGTAGGTGAAAGGTGACAGAATACACGAGCATGTAGCTGATGGGTGACAGAATACACGAGCATGTAGCTGATGGGTGACAGAATACACGAGCATGTAGGTGATGGGTGACAGAATACACGAGCATGTAGGTGATGGGTGACAGAATACACGAGCATGTAGCTGATGGGTGACAGAATACACGAGCATGTAGGTGAAAGGTGACAGAATACACGAGCATGTAGCTGATGGGTGACAGTATACACGAGCATGTAGGTGATAGGTGACAGAATACACCAGCATGTAGGTGGTGGGTGACAGGATATCCATGGAGTTGACAGAAGGCAGCCTCTAGATGCGGAGAAGACATGCGTTGATTTTAGTTGCATCAGAAACATATACCCAACCAGAGTCTGGACACACACACAGATATACATACATACACATACACACACATACAAGCACACTCAAACACGTACATTAAATTACAGACAGATACAAGCACACTCACACACACACACACATACAAGCACACACACACAAACAGGAACACACACACACACATACACGCACACGCACACATACACACACACACTCACACAAACATATACGCGCACACACACACATACAAGCACATACACACACACACACACATACACACGCACTCACTCACACACTCACACACACACACACACAATCACACATACATACACACACTCACATACACACACTCACTCACATACACAAACATACACACATACATACACCCACTCACACACACACACATACACACACTCACACAAACACACACATACACACACACTCAATCAATCAATCATGTGCCATGCAGGAAAGCGTGGGCGGTCATGACTCGCAATCTCACTCGATCACCAGAGTCGCGGATCAGCTCAGTGTTCCTGTCTCGTCCATGCCATGTGGCCAAGCCACCCAGGTATTTTCCTCTCGATCTTCCTCTTGGTCTGTTCCCTTCGATCTTGCCAGTTGTCACTAAGTTCTCCAATCCATTTCTTCTCATAACATGTCCAAAATATTTTGATTGTCTACGTCTAATTTATCTAACCAATTTACGATTTTCATTTGTCTCCTGTAGTACTTGGTCATTGGTTTTTCTATCTGTCCGTGGATTCTTTGCATTTTCCTCAGAAACCACATTTCTGTAGCCATCAAATGTTTTTCAGCTTGACTGCACATTGTCCAAGTTTCACATCCATACAAAAGAACAGGCTCTATGTATCCCTTCAAGACTCTTTTTCTTGTTTCAATTGACATCTTTTTATTGGTCAGAATGTTTTTCATCTTACTAAAGGCTACTTTCGCCATGGCGATTCTTGTTCTAATCTCTTCAAGGCATCTCCCATCAGATGTTATGACTGTTCCGATATAATTGTACATACACACACACTCTTACACACACATACACACACATACACACACATACACACACACACTCACACATACTCACACACACACATACAAGCACACACATACATACACACATACACACATAAACACACATACACACATACATACACATACACAAGCATACACACATACACACACATACACACGCATACACACATACACACACATGAACACACACAGGCACTCACACACACACACACTCACACACACATACACACACTCACTCACACATATATACATACACACCCACACACACACACACTCACACACACTCACACACACATAAACACACGTACACACATGCACACACTCACACACAAACACACATACATACACACATACATAAACACATACACACATACTCACACAAACATACACACACATACACACTCACACACACTCATGCACATATACACATCTACACACAGATACACAGACACACAGACACACTCAAACACATACACACATACACGCACACACACACACACAATCATACACACACAAGCATACGCACACACATACATGCACACAGATATGATTTCTGAAGACTATACACATGAATGTAAACATTTCTCGTAGATGATGAAATTACCCAGAGAAGATCAATATGTCATGAATGGGATACACAAATATATGAAATTCGCAAGAGAGTACCACTACTTCAGTATTCAGTTTCTCATCCATCTCAGTCATACAATGACACCAGACAATACAACAGAACACATGATAGACTAGACAACAGGAACCAGGGTACACTAGACAACAGAATACGGGATACACTAGACAACAGAACACAGGATACACTAGACAACAGAACCCAGAATAGTCTAGACAACAGAACACAGGATACAATAGACAATAGAACACGGCATATACTAGATAACAGAAAACGGGATACAATTGACAACAAAACACAGGATACAATAGAAAAAAGAACACAGGATACATTAGACAACAGAGAACAGGATACACTAGACAACAGAACACAGGATACATTAGACAACAGAACACAGGATACACTAGAAAACAGACCACAGGATACACTAGAAAACAGAACACACGATACACTAGTCAACAGAACAAAAGATACACTAAACAACAGAACACAGGATGCACTAGACAGCGGAACACAGGATACACTAGACAACCGAACACAGGATACACTAGACAACAGAACACAGGATACACTAGAAAACAGAATACTGGATACACTAGAAAAAAGAACACAGGATACACTAGACAACAGAACACAGGATACACTAGACAACACAGGATACACTAGACAACAGAACACATGATACATTAGACAACAGAACACAGAATACATTAGACAACAGAACACATGATATACTAGACAACAGAACACATGATAGACTAGAGAACAGAAACCAGGATATACTAGTCAACAGAACCCAGGATACACTAGACAACAGAACCCAGGATAGACTAGACAACAGAACCCAGAATAGTCTAGACAATAGAACACAGGATACACAAGACAACAGAACCCAGGGTACGCTAGATAACAGAACCCAAGGTAGGCTAGACAACAGAACACGGGATAGACTAATCAACAGAACACATGATACACAAGACAACAGAACACATAATACACTAGAGAAGAGAATACATGATACACTAGAGAAAAGAACATATGATACACTATAGAAGAAAACACAGGATACGCTAGAGAACAGAACACATGATACACTAGACAACAGGATACACTAGACATCAGAACACATGATACACTAGAGAACATAACACACGAAACACAAGACAACAGAACACATGATACACTAGAGAAGATAATACATGATACACTAGCGAACAGAACACATGATACACTATAGAAGAAAACATAGGATACGCTAGAGAACAAAATACATGATACACTAGACAACAGAATACATGATACACAAGACATCAGAACACATGATACACTAGAGAACATAATACGGGATACACAAGACAATAAAACACAGGGTACACTAGAGGACATAACTCATGACACACTATATAAGAGAACACATGATACACTAGACAACAGAACAAAGGATACACTAGACAACAGAACACAGGATACACTAGACAACAGAACACAGGATACACTAGACAACAGATTACATGATATTCTAGACAGAAGAACACAGGATACACTAGACAACACAGGATACACTAGACAACAGAATAGAGGATACACTAGACAACACAGGATATACTAGACAACACAGGATACACTAGACAACACATGATACACTAGACAACACAGGATACACTAGACAACAGAACACAGGATACAATAGACAACACAGGATACACTAGACAACACAGGACACATTAGACAACACAGCATATACTAGACCACAGAACACAGGATACACACGATAACACAGGATACACTAGACACAACGTGATACACTAGACAACACAGGATACATTAAACAACACATGATACACTAAACAACAGAACAGGATACACACGACAACACATGATACACTAGACAACACAGGATACACTAGACAACAGAACACAGGATACACTAGACAACAAGGATACACTAGACAACAAGGATACACTACGCAACACCGGATACAGTAGACAACACCGGATACAATAGACAACACATGATACACTAGTCAACACAGGATACATTAGACAACACATGATAAACTATATAACAGAACAGGATACACACGACAATACAGGATACACTAGACAACACAGGATACACTAGTCAACAGAACACAAGATACACTAGACAACACAGGATACACTAGACAACACAAGATACACTAGACAATACAGGATACACTAGACAACAGAACAAAGGATACACTAAACAACACAGGATACACTAGACAACACAGGATACACTTGACAACACAGGATACACTAGACAACACAGGATACACTAGACAACATAGGATACATTAGACAACACAAGATACACTAGACAAGAGAACACAGGATACACACGACAACACCGGATACACTAGACAACACAGGATACACTAGACAACACAGGATACACTAGACAACACAGGATACACTAGACAACACAGGATACAGGATACACTAGAAAACACAGGATACATTAGACAAAACAGGATACACTAGACAACACAGGATACACTAGACAACACAGGATACAGGATACACTAGAAAACACAGGATACATTAGACAAAACAGGATACACTAGACAACACAGGATACACTAGACAACAGAACGAGCTAGTGTTCGAGTATCTCACCTCATTTATATTTCTTTGGCTAGTTCATGTGAGAAAGCTCCGTGGTGACGTTGTTACGAGCGCGATTCGTAATCCCGTATACCCGGATTCGAATCACAGCGGTGCTGGTTGTTTCGATAAAATGGTAGGTATATATATATATATATATATATATATATATATATATATATATATATATATATATATATATATATATATATACGAGTGCGAGTCAATAAGTAAGTTTCACAGTTCTGTGGGATGGCAGGTAAATGTAGTTGGTGTTTTCTACAGGTATCATTAGGTGGCAGCATCATCGAACTTTATATTCCCGTTCGTCAGGTGGCGTTAGGTGTCTCATTCGCACGCTCAGCACATAAACAAGATGGCGATTGCACTTACGGAGTGTACAACCAAAGAGCAACGTGCTGTTGTGCGTTTATTGGGAGCAAAAGGGCTGCCTGCAAAGGATATTCATAAGGAAATGCTTCCTGTTTAAGCTGACAAATGTTTGTCCCGTAAAGCGATGCATAACTGGGTAGAAATATTGTCTCAGTGACGCTCTAAAATTGTTGATGAAATCCGATCTGGTCGTCCTGTTGAGATTGCAACAGAAGCATCCGTGCAGCGGGTGGAGGAGATGATTACAGGTGACAGGTGAGTAACGATAAACTCTGTAGCATCTGCAGTAGGGTGCTCACATGGTTCAGCATACAGCATAATGCATGATAGATTGAAAGTTAAGAAAGTGTGCTCAAGGTGGGTACCCAGGCAATTGAAGGAGGAAAACAAAATGAACCGATTTGGCCTGTCCTTATTTCATCTCTGTCGATAAGAAGATAAACGAGAAGACATGCTGAACAGGATTGTTATTGGGAACGAATCATGGGTGCATAACTGCCAGCCTGAATCAAAGCGTGCTTCAATGCAATGGAAACATCCTTCTTCGCCTTGTATCCAAAACTTCAGTGTTACGCCATCTGCAGGGAAGGGTATCCTGACAGTGTTATGGGATTGTCAAGGAGTGCTTTTAATCAAATTTAAGAAGAAAGGTGACAATGTGAATTCTGAATCGTACTGCGAAGTTCAATCGATGCTTCTTGATGCAATTCGAAGAAAACGTCCAGGACTGCTGACTACAGGAGTGTTGCTTCTTCATGACAATGCCAGACCACATACGGCTTGAATAACTCAGGAGAAAATTAACCAACTAAGATGGGAAGTTCTGGAACATCCATCTTACAGCCCCGACTTATCCCCCAGCGATTTTCACCTTTTTGGTCCACTGAAAATACACCTTTGCGGGAGACATTTCGCGAATGATGCCGAAGTTGAATGTGAAGTAAAAACGTGGTTTAGAAAACAGCACGCAGTTCTATGCGGCCGGTGTGGGAGGACTGACAATACGATGGGATAAGTGCATAGATGTTAGTGGAAATTATGTTGAGACATAAAGGGACAATGTGTGTATCAAAATAAACTAGTTTCAAGTTGTTATCATATTTAGTTATTTTCCACAGCCATTTGTGACTTACTTATTGACTTCCTTTCGTAAAAAGCAATGGCAAACTACCGAACGTAAAACTTACCCATGAATCCCGAACAACCAAAATGTAGGGGTTGGCTGACTGCTACGTCCTGTGAAGGACATGCAACTAAATTTAGGGAAAATAAAAGTTCTACTGAGTGTCAGTGTCATTCAATATTTTCCTTCCGCCGTGAAATGTGTTTGACAGAAATGTGTTTGACAGAAATGTGTTTGACAGAAATGTTTTTGACCGAAATGTGTTTGACAGAAATGTGTTTGACAGAAATATGTTTGACAGAAATGTTTTTGATCGAAATGTGTTTGACAGAAATGTAAATGTGTTTGACAGAAATGTGTTTGACAGAAATATGTTTGACAGAAATGTATTTGACAGAAATGACATGTCACCACAGTTTCACATTCCTACAACACATGATTGACAGGAAAGATGATATATCACCACAATGTCGCAATCATACAACACATGATTGACCGGAGAGTTGACATCACACAAGAATGTCAAAATTATACACCTCGTGATTATAGACCGTTGACGCAACACAGCAAAAACTACATGTTGTCCTACTGTCCCAGAGCTACCGCACGCACACCCAGAGACATGTTGTCGTTTGTTACTGCAGACATTTTCTAACATTTAAGGTGAACCCACACAGCCCGAATGGAACATACATCCTCAAGGCTATTGTACACACAATAGTGCGCTAGGGACGTGCAGTTGTCTAGAATTGATGTAAACTATGTGATAACTAGTGGGATGAGATGATTGGTTTCACTATCGCAGTCCAGTCTGGCATCAGCATTCCAACGGCTTGTGGCCAAGCAATCACCACCAACATTGGGGTCAAGGACAGTGGGATATGCCCCGTTACTGCTGTCAGGCATATATTAGTGTTGTAGGATTGAGTGGATATAGATGTCTGAATGGATATGTGTGACACACGTTTCAACTCATATCTTTTATAGATGTAGATGTGTGAATAGATATGTATGGCATAAGTTTCTGCTCATGTATTTTGTAAAGTTTGGGATACACACATTTTATACTTGCACAAATATTATACTATTTATTGGTGAGACTTTCAGGAATGTTTGATCACTATAACTGTTGCCACATCTGTCACAAGCTAGCGGGCAGTTTATTTCTCGGAACTTGCAACAACCGCTAGGAGTCTGTCACAAGCTAGCGGGCGGTTTATTTCTCGGAACTTGCACCAACCGCTAAAAGTCTGTCACAAGCTAGCGGGTGGTTTATTTCTCGGAACTTGCAACAACCGCTAGAACTCCGTCACAAGCTAGCGGGCGGTTTATTTCTCGGAACTTACAACAACCGCTAGAAGTCTGTCACAAACTAGCGGGCGGTTTATTTCTCGGAACTTGCAACAACCGCTAAAAGTCTGTCACAAGCTAGCGGGGGGTTTATTTCTCGGAACTTGCAACAACCGCTAAAAGTCTGTCACAAGCTAGCAGGCAGTTTATTTCTCGGAACATGCAACAACCGCTAAAAGTCTGTCACAAGCTAGCGGGCAGTTTATTTCTCGGAACTTGCAACAACCACTAGAAGTCTGTCACAAGCTAGCGGGCGGTTTATTTCTCGGAACTTGCAACAACCGCTAGAACTCCGTCACAAGCTAGTAAGGTTTATTTCTCGGAACTTGCAACAACCACTAGAAGTCTGTCTGTCACAAGCTAGCGGGCGGTTTATTTCTCGGAACTTGCAACAACCGCTAGAACTCCGTCACAAGCTAGTAAGGTTTATTTCTCGGAACTTGCAACAACCGCTAAAAGTCTGTCACAAGCTAGCGGGCGGTTTATTTCTCGGAACTTGCAACAACCGCTAGAACTCTGTCACAAGCTAGTAAGGTTTATTTCTCGGAACTTGCAACAACCGCTAAAAGTCTGTCACAAGCTAGCGGGTGGTTTATTTCTCGGAACTTGCAACAACCGCTAGAACTCCGTCACAAGCTAGTAAGGTTTATTTCTCGGAACTTGCAACAACCGCTATAAGTCTGTCACAAGCTAGCGGGTGGTTTATTTCTCGGAACTTGCAACAACCGCTAGAACTCCGTCACAAGCTAGTAAGGTTTATTTCTCGGAACTTGCAACAACCGCTAAAAGTCTGTCACAAGCTAGCGGGCGGTTTATTTCTCGGAACTTACAAAGACCGCTAGAAGTCTGTGACCAGCTAGTGTGGTTTATTTCTCGGACACTTGCAACAAAACAACCGCTTGAAGTCTGTTTTGGTTTCCAGAAGTGCACAGTAATTGACAATTTTCGGTTACATGTTGTTAGTTCTTCTGTCTCTAGTTTAACACGATTATCTTCTCAATGTCTGTCTCCAGATTAATGTTATCAACTTCTCAATGTCTTTCTCAACATCTCCAAGGTCTCAACATACCCCTATCTAACTTCTGGCTTTCTGTCCGCAGACGGAGACGGCCTTGGCCTACGATGCCTACGAGCTGTTTGCCCGCGCGCTGCACGCCTTCTCTGAAGCACAGGAAATCAACACCATCAGCCTGCCGTGTGACAAGGTGCACACCTGGAGGCACGGAAACAGTCTCCTCAACTACATGAAATCTGTGAGTATATGTCCCAAGGCAACAGTCTCCTCAACTACACGAAATCTGTGAGTATATGTCCTTACCTGCACGGACAGACAGATATTTGACGAACGGGCGAAATGTTAGAGACATATAGAGAAAACAAGTTTTCTTATTTTTTTTTCTTTTCAAGGGGAGAATTAAACACACACATCAGTATCAGTCTAATATTTCGTCTCATTTAATTCACCTTTCATACATTAAACATTAAGGAAATGCCAGAACAAATAAGTTTCACCTATCTTGGACACATAATAACAGATTATGGCAGAAGTGAAAGAGAAATCAAAAAGAGAATAGGAATCGCCAAAAATGCCTTCAACAGTGTGAAATCAGTATTAACATCTAGAGCAGTGGTTTTCAACAGGTGGGGAATCCCCCCCCCCCCCCCCCAGGGAGGCATTTTAGGGTTTCCAGGGGGGGGGGGGAGTTAAGACTATTTCAAGATGGTATTAATAGTGTTAATACAAGAACCGATTACTTGATATTGTTTTTCTTCAATACTTTACGGTTCTGTACTTCTCGCTCTTCTGAAATCGTTTTATAATGTAAGTAGACCCGAAAATCATGTTTTATGTAGACGCCTAGACTTGTTCTAGTATGTATTCTTGAATTTAGCTTCCAATTTTACGTATACTGTGTTGGGGCAAAAGGGGGGGGGGAATTTATAGGGAGGAAATACGAAGGGAGAGGGATGACATTTTGAGCATATAGTGAAGGGGTGCATGGGCCACAAAAGGTTGAGAACCACATCAATCAATAACTCATGTGCCATGCCGGAAAGCGTGGGCGGTCATGACTCGCCATTTCCCTCGATCACCAGAGTCGTGGAGCAGCTCAGTGTTTCTGTCTCGACTACGCCATGTGGCCAAGCCATCCAGGTATTTACTTCTCGGTCTTCCCTTTGGTCTGTTCCCTTCGATCTTGCCAGTTGTCACTAAGTTCTCCAATCTATTTCTTCTCATAACATGTCCAAAAATTTTGTACCGTCTACATCTAATTTCTCTAATCAATTTACGATGTTCATTTGTCTCCTGTAGTACTTGGTCATTGGTTTTTATGTCTGTCCATGGTATTCTTTGCATTTTCCTCAGAAACCACATTTCTGCAGCCATCAGATGTTTTTCAGCTTGACTGCTCATTGTCCAAATTTCACATCCATACAAAAGAACAGGCTCTATGTAGCACCTCAACACTCTTTTTCTCAGTTTCAGTTGACATCTTTTTATTGGTCAGTATGTTTTTCATCTTGCTAAAGGCTACTTTCGCCATGGCGATTCTTGTTCTAATCTCTACAAGGCATCTCCCATCAGATGTTATGACTGTTCCGAGATAATTGTACCGATTCACTTGTTGAAGAATATTCCCATTTACTTGTATATTACATTGTGGTATTTCGTTCTTCCTAGTGACGACCATAATCTGTGTCTTTTTACAATTTAATTCTAATCCCAGTTGTTCACTGTGTGCAACAACCGCATCTACTAATTGTTGCAGATCCTGTTCATTGTCTGCAATCAATACTGTATCATCTGCATATCTAATGTTATTGATGTTTCGTCCTCCAATGCTGATTCCATTTATATCTTCTACATTTCTGAAAATATGTTCACTGTATAGGGAAAAAGATCTGGAGACATTACACTTCCTTGCCTAACACCTCTCTTAATTGGTTGATACTGTCCCACTTCATTATCAATCCTTATGGCAGCTTGTTGTTTCCAATATATGTTTTTTATAAGTCTAATGTCTTTCCCATCAATTTGTAGATCTGCAAGCATATCTATCATGTTGACATGTCTTACTCTATCGAAAGCCTTTGTGTAGTCAATAAAGCAAAGATGTATATCCTTGTTTACTTCTATAGCACGTTCAATAACTGTTCGCAGCATATACACAGCATTTACTGTACCCTTTCCTTCTACAAACCCACATTGTTCTTCCCCTATTTCAGGTTGTATTTTCTTCCTCACTCTTTGCATGATAATTCGTAGCAAAATATTTGTGATGTGACTCATTATACTAATTGTTCTATGTTGATCACATTCCAAGGCTCCTGATTTCTTTGGGATTGCAATAAATTCAGAATTACATAATTCAGAATTCCGGTATCATATAATGAGTTCAGCAGTCTGGTGACTTGATCTATTCCTTATTCTTCTAAAGGTTTAATCATTTCTGTTGTGATGTTATCTGAACTGGAGGCCTTGCCAGCTTTCATATGCTTAAGAAGATTTCGAACCCCCATCTGCAAAATTGGCGGTCCTTCATTATTAAATCGAATATCATACTGTTCATCTCTGTTAACATCATTAAGGTTTTTCACATAGTCTGACCATACATGTAGAATCTGATATTTTTCTATTATGATGTTGCCATCTTTAGTTTTTAGACAGCCAGCTGATGTACGTGTTCTTTTATTAGTAAAGTTCCTGAATTCTTTTGTGCACTAATTTGGTATTTTGACTGTTGTGTTGTTTTTCAATTTCTAAGCAATTTTTCTCAAGCCATGCTTCTTTTGCCTCCTTACATAATATGCTGAATTGTCTGTGAATTTATTCATATTTGGCAGAATTATTTTTATTGAGTCTTCTTGTTTCCATTAGTTGTAAAATTTCTTCAGTCATCCATTTCTTACGACCTACGTTCTTTAATTTTGGGATAGCTGTTTCTGCAGCCAAACTGATTGAATTCTTCAACATTTCGCATTGATCAATTTGAAATAATATCTGTAGATCAGACAAAATATCAAATCTGTTGTTTTGTTACTTCTATCTTAAAATTGTCTTGATTTTCCTAGACTTTTTTTTTTTAATGAACACAGATCATATTTAATATGTCCTCGTGTATATTTGACTTTCTTTAACTTTACCTTCAATCTGCCTGTAATTGATCTGTGATCACTTTAACAGTCTGCATTTGGAACTGCTTTTTGGACTGTTAACCAATTTCGAATCCTTCTGCTAATCACGGTGTAATCAATCTGGTTTCTAATCCTGCTGTCAGAACTCCACCATGCCTATGATATTCTTCGATGATGCTTAAACCAGGTGTTTCCAATCAGTTCATGCTCTTTCGCCTATTCTACAAGTATGTATTACTTCTCGTTTCGTTCTCCCAAACCATGTTTACCTACTGTGTATTTATCGCCTTGATTTCCTACTTTAGCATTGAAGTCACCCATTATGATGTTTATTTCTGAACGTTTACATTTCTTCATAGCATTCTCCATGTTAATATAAAATTACTCACTGCTTTCTCCTGTTAGGGCATTCATTTGAATGGCATACATCAGACGTTGTAACTATTACAGACACACACCATACATGATAACTATTACAGAATCACTTAAGGATGGAGAAAATGCTATTCTGAAAGCGGTCTTGTTTCCTAAATAAAGACGGAGAATTGACAGCTTACACGTGTTTTGTTTTCTAAGAAAGATAAAAACGCTGATAGTCTGTAAGCGCCAATGTTTAGTGTATAAGACAGGATTTGGCGAGCATGAGCCTGCCACAAGACGCTGCATTAGTCTGTTGTTTTCGGGAAGATTACTGGACTTTTTCGGATAGTGTCTGGGGAATAGTACCATAAGTGCACTGCAGCCCGCGGGATGTTTGATGTGATCGGGTACAGATGAGAGTGCAGGTTGAGGCGTGTGTGCGAGAGCGGGGAAATAAATGAATGTCTGGATGTGTTTTGTCAGTGCAGGACAACAGACAGACGTCCTGTGTGTCCCTGTGTTGCTTTAGTGAAGTGCTACTACGTCTGATGTTTTACTGTAGTGAATATGGTTCTCACTTTACCCTAAAGTGTATGCATATTGTGCTCCTGTTATTCTCAAGTGATTAGCTTAAGTGCTTCTTCTGTCCATGCACCCTGTGTATAAGTGCCTGGTCTCCGCGTACATTGTTTGTTTAGGGCTCTTTGTGCCCATCAGTTGCTTGTATACATTGGTTTTTCCATCCTGTTTTCCGTCTATTGTCTGCAGTCCATAAACTGTCTGTGTACGATCTTGCTCTGTACATACATTGTTTGTTTGTTTGTTTGTTTGTTTGTTTGGGGTGCTCTTCCTGTTCGTCGTTTATGTGTATGTAGTGCTTGTTGTGTTCACTAGTTGTCTGTACAACTGTCGGTTCTGTACACACATTGTTTGTGTCCACCAGTTGTCTGTACACACATTGTTTGTGTCCACCAGTTGTCTGTACACACATTGTTTGTGTCCACCAGTTGTCTGTACACACATTGATTGTTGTCCACCAGTTGTCTGTACACACATTGTGTCCACCAGTTGCCTGAACACACATTGTTTGTGTCCACCAGTAGTCTGTAGACACATTGTTTGTGTCCACCAGTAGTCTGTACACACAGTGGGTCCACCAGTTGTCTGTACACACTTTGTGTCCACCAGTTGTCTGTACACACATTGTGTCCACCAGTTGTCTGTACACACATTGTGTCCACCAGTAATCTGTACACACATTGTTTATGTCCACCAATTGTGTGTACACACATTGTTTGTGTCCACCAGTTGTCTGTACACACATTGTGTCCACCAGTTGTCTGTACACACATTGTTTGTGTCCACCAGTAATCTGTACACACATTGTGTCCACCAGTTATCTGTACACACATTGATTGTGTCCACCAGTTGTGTGTACACACATTGTTTGTTTCCACCAATATTCTGTACACACATTGTGTCCACCAGTTGTCTGTACACACATTGTGTCCACCAGTAATCTGTACATACATTGTTTGTGTCCACCATTAGTCTGCACATACATTGTTTGTGTCCACCAGTAGTCTGTACACACATTGTTTGTGTCTACCATTAGTCTGTACACACAATATTTGTGTCCACCAGTTGTCTGTACACAGATTGTGTCCACCAGTTGTCTGTACATACATTTTTTGTGTCCACCAGATGTCTGTACACCCATTGTTTGTGTCCACCAGTTGTCTGTACACAGTTTGTGTCCACCAGTTGTCTGTACAAGCATTTGGTGTGTCTACCATTAGTCTGTACACACAATATTTGTGTCCACCAGTTGTCTGTACACAGATTGTGTCCACCAGTTGTCTGTACATACATTTTTGGTGTCCACCAGATGTCTGTACACCCATTGTTTGTGTCCACCAGTTGTCTGTACACAGATTGTGTCCACCAGTTGTCTGTACAAGCATTTGGTGTGTCCACCAGATGTCTGTACACCCATTGTTTGTGTCCACCAGTTGTCTGTACACACATTGTGTCCACTAGTTGTCTGTACATGTTCCGGCTATATAAACACACAAATGTCCACTCACAAGCTACCTGGTGTTTCAGATCAAGTTTGAGGGCCTGTCAGGCACGGTCAAATATGAGAATGGTGAGAGATACGATTTCAATCTTGACCTTCTGTACCTGACCCAAAATGGACTCAAGAAGGTCAGTCACATGGATGTCATTGTGTACTCTGTCTGTGTGTGTGTGTGTGTGTGTGTGTGGGGGCGGGGGGTGCATGTGTGTGTGTGTGCGCACGCCTCAAGTTACAACGTGGTTCATTTTTCAGCTGTCAAGAATAAAAAGACGCAGTATTTATACAATCTTATCATCCATGATCTCGGACCTTCTTGATGTTTCTGCGCACGATCTTTTACATGTAGAGTGTCAGCTCCTGTTGGAGCAGTAGTTCCCAAGCTTTTCAAGCAGAGGGCCATATCTACTATTTTCGGTAGTTAAGCGGGCCACAACGTTATAACATTATATAAGTCGTGCAATATCATTCTTACCTGTCTTAACTTAAATTTTAAATCATTTTGCTATCTAGCATCATAGTGCTATAGGAAAATGTGACAGTGCTAAAGGGGAATGTGATAGTGCTATAGGAGAATGTTATAGTTCTGTAGGAGAATGTGATAGTGCTGTAGGAGAATGTGATAGTGCTATAGGGGAATGTGATAGTGCTGTAGGAGAATGTGATAGTGCTATAGGGGAATGTGATAATACTATAGGGGAATGTGATAGTGCTATAGGGGAATGTGATAATACTATAGGGGAATGTGATAATACTATAGGAGAATGTGATAGTGCTATAGGGGAATGTGATAATACTATAGGGGAATGTGATAGTGCTATAGGAGAATGTGATATTGCTATAGGAGAGTGTGAGAGTGCTATAGGAGAATGTGATAATGCTATAGGCGAATGTGATGAGCTATACCAGAATTAAATCATTATCAAATGGGTTTCATTGCAACCATCTATGGCCTTGTGGTTTCACTTGGTACAGTTGGTAATGTCGTTAGAAGGGTAACTTGACGGTCAAGTTACACTCTGTGTCATTCTCCTATTTCCATATTTAACGTGGCCTTTGACCTTGTGTGACTCCTCCAGGCGGGGACGTGGGACAGAAAGACAGGACTCAACTTCACCCTGGAAGCTCCAGTGGTTCACAAAAATATTTCTGGTCGAAGGTATATCATCACCACATATCTGGTGAGTGCCACTTACATGTGTTGTTTGTCATAGTCTAAAATATTGATGTGTCAACAGGTGTGCGACTCCAGGTGTGCGACTCCAGGTGTGACAGGTGCTTACATGAGGTGTACATCATATGTTGTTTGTATGCATGTTTGTCTGTGTATCCGTATTGTGCATACAATAGAAATTAACATAAAGTAATGCAGCTTTATAGAACAGAATTACGAAACATACAGAACGTTGCGGCGACTAGCATTCATCAGCAAACACCTACATAACACAAAACGCAACACATAATCACGGAGAAGATACTCCAGTGACTGCATTAAGGAACAAGGACGGGATAAGAAGAATAAACAGATGGAAAAAAATGAAAGCAATGAGGAGAACATGAAAATATGAAAAAAATAATGTTGCTACTTATCTGAGAGTCCCAGCTTGTACTACTGCCATGAATGCTGTGTATCTGTATTGTGTATGGGTGTCTGTCTCTGTGAATATCCAGGTGTGTGAATATATGTGTGTATGTAGGTACGTAGGTATGTGTGTGTGGGTGCCTGCCTACCTGTCTGTCTGTATGTATGTATGCATCTGTGGATTATCTGTGCCTGCATACGTGTGTGTGGGTGTATGTGTTGGGGTGTGTGTGTGTGTGTGTGTGCGTGCGTGCGTGCGTGCGTGCGCGCGCGCGCGTGCGTGCGTGCGTGCGCGCGTGCGTGCGTGCGTGCGTGCGTGCGTGCGTGTGTGTGTGTGTGTGTGTGTTAGTTATGAGCGGACGAGTGATGGCTCGATATACAAGGATAAGTTATTTCGTCACAAAATGTCACGATTGTTGGGAAATGGTTGTTGGTACTGTACACACGTGTGTGTCGTTGTGTGGCAACAGCCAACTAGCTTCATGTCTATGAGCATACACTGTGTGTCGTTGTGTGGCAACAGCCATCTAGCTTCATGTCTATGAGCATACACGTGTGTGTCGTTGTGTGGCAACAGCCATCTAGCTTCATGTCTATGAGCATACACGTGTGTGTCGTTGTGTGGCAACAGCCATCTAGCTTCATGTCTATGAGCATACACGTGTGTGTCGTTGTGTGGCAACAGCCATCTAGCTTCATGTCTATGAGCGTACAAGTGTGTGTCGTTGTGTGGCAACAGCCATCTAGCTTCATGTCTATGAGCATACACGTGTGTGTCGTTGTGTGGCAACAGCCATCTACATAACATCATATCTATGAGCATACACGGTTACACACGCAGGTAGTGTTGACAATGTCGACCGGGAGTAGCGGGTAGGGGGAAGGGGACTTTTTGCTACTAATGATATTCATGTCACCGGTACTCCGCTGGTTGGATAAATTCTCTTAAGGACGATCACAAATTGTTGAAGACCGACCCGGTTTCCCTGTACAGATTGCGATAGAATCAACGGTTCGGTGGGTCCAGGCAATTAGTCGAACTGACAGACGGGAAATTATTGCAGTTGCAGTATGCTGTTCTCGCAATGTAACCCGTCGCATAATACATCTGACCCAGTGTGGAGATGATGAAGAAGACATACTCAACAGACGTGTTACAGGGCAAGAATGCAGAGTGTATATGATCAGCCAGAAACAAAACATCTATCAGCGACATTGGAAACATCCTTTTCATCGCAGCCAGGAAATCGAGGTGTCGCCGTTAGCAGGGGAGGTATGCTGACAATGTTTGGGGATTCCAAGGACGTGCTTGCTCCCAGCTCCAGGAGAAGGGTGACAGTGTGCATGTTGTATCCTACAGCCACGTTCTAATGAGGCACCATCATGCAGTTCAAACATACAAGGGTGCTGCACCTTCACGACGATGCCAGGCCCCATGTGACCCAATGAACCTGGCAGAGTATTGCCTAACTAGGCTGGAAACTTCTGGAACATCCAGCCTACAGACCTGACCTAGTCATGGGCGATTCATGCGTCTATGGCAGGTTATCAATACACCATGGCATCAAACGATGTGATGCTGATGAAAACATTGAGATTGAGGTGTGAAGGCGGCTAAGACTTATGCAGTTTATTTATTGGATGATATAAATGCATCAGTGTTCCCAGAGATTATTTTGTGAAATAAACTTTAATGCACTTATCCCGTCGTTTTATCAGTCCTCCCAAACCGACTGCATAGAACTGCGTGCTCTATTTTCTAAACCACGTTTTCACTTCACATTCAGCTTCAAAGTCTTTCGTGAAATGAATCCTGCCAAAATTTCAATCGATCATGCATTATGCTGTATGCTGAACCATGTGAGCACTCTATTGCAGATGATACAGAGTCTATCGTTACTCGACTGTGACCTCTAATCATCTCCTCCACCCGCTGCACGGATGCTTCTGTTGCAATCTCAACAGGACGAACATAACGGATTGCATCAACAATTTTGGAGTGTCCTTGAGACAAATTTTCTACCCAGCTATGCACCGCTTTACGGGACAAACATTTGTCAGTATAAACAGGAAGCATTTCCTTATGAATGTCCTTTGCATGTAGTCCTATTGTCCACAAAAAACGCACAACAGCACGTTGCTCTTTGGTTGTACACTCCGTAAGTACAATCGCCATTTTGTTTATGCGCTGTGCATGCGCATGAGACACCTAGCATATATTGATATATATTATATTGGCACCTTTCCGTCTTGACAGACGATAGTTTGGTACATTGTGCTTCAAAAAGGCTTAATAACTACGACCCATGGCGGTGGCGAGTGTGGCTGATAAGGCCAATTCTTGCTGCAAATGTTTGTTCCACAGTGGATGCATGTGAAAACATGGTCATTTCCACCATCATGCACCATCTTACGTCTCTCACGCTTTGTGTGTGCTTATTGCAATCATTTTCTCCTTTGTCTTTATTCTATTTCTGATAGTTGCTCTCCATGCAACACGTTCAGCGGCGACTTGCTTCCAATGAGGCATTATCAATGCCTGTATCAATCATGTCCCACTTACACACATCTTTGTATCATAGTAGAGGCCGACCCTGGGATCTCCTACCCATCTGTAATTCACCAAAAAAGATGTCCTTTGGTATTCTACCATCATCCATCCTCCTTATGTGTCCTATTTATATAAGTCTACAAAGACTGAGCATGGAACACACCGTCACACAACCTCATCTTTCCAATACTTCAGTATTTGTGATTTTGTCTTGCCACTTAATACCAAGTATTCTTCTCAGACACCGCATATGAAAGCTGTTTAAACGTTTCTCTTGGTGTGAGTAAGTTGTCCAGGTTTCACTGCCATAAAGAAGAGTACTAAGGACACAGGCTTGGTAGACGAGGACTTTTGTTTTGGCAGTAAGCTTCCTGTTCTCCCAGACTAATATGTTGCTAATATGTTCATTGTTGTCCAATCTTGATGTAGATTTCCTGATCTAGGGATAATTTGCTATTTACCTCTGATCCTAGATATGTAAAATGGTCTACTATCTCCAGTTCGGTGTCGTCAATAAAGATTGACGGTACCCCGTGTGCACCTTGTGACATAATCTGTCTTCTTTTTATTCATTGTTAAACCAAATTCAGAACAAGCATTGGAGAATGCAGATAGTAGATGTTTTAATTCCCTCTCAGAGTGGGTCGTAATTGCAGCATCATCCGCAAAAAGCAACTCTCTGATTAGTACCCTCCTAATTTTGGTCTTGGCCTTCAAACTCTGAGCATTATAGAGGCCTCTGAAGAGAGAGAGACACCTAGCGCCACCTGACAAACGGGAATATAAACTTCGAAACCTGTAGAAAACACCAACTACATTTACCTGCCATCCCACATATCTGTGTGACTTACTTATTGACGCACCCTCGTATTATGAATGAAATATATTTGTGATATATGCTACACGACATGTGATTAATATCATGCATGGGGCATGATCTGTTCATCTCATCTCATCTTATCTCATCTCACCTCATCTCATCTCATCTCATCTCATCATGTTCCGCTTGTACCTTGCGGTGTCGAGGTGAAGTATAAACATTGTGAGAGTGCCCGATTATGGGCTTCATGTATCGATATTCCCATGGACTCTGCTATTCCCCCCGTCCATCGTTTACGTGGTCGGCCTCTTCCGCTGCTTCCATCTGGTCTGCACATCATTGCAAGTTGTGGTATGCTGTTGAATGGTAACCTACTTGCATGGCCAAACCATTTGACTTGCTGCTTTCTAATAAAATCTAGTGCTGCTATAACCCCCACTTTAGTCCTGATTTCTTCATTTCTGATCTTATCTCTTCTTGATACGTTGAGTATTCTTCTCAGGAATCTCATTTCTGTTGTTGTGATTTTTCTTTTCTCTTTTTCTGTCATTGTCCAGGTTTGGCATTGGTAGCATAGAGTTGGTAGGAAGATTGTGTTGTAAAGTGCTTTCTTAGTATTTACTGATACATGTTTGTTCTTTAGTATTGGTGCCATTTGTCCAATGAGTTGATTTGCCTTATTGCATCTATTTTCGATCTCGTCTTCTGATTTGCCATTTGATGATATTATACTTCCTAGGTACTTGAAACTCTTTACTTGTTTCAAGGGATTTTCGTTTAGGTGAATTGTTGTTGTATTTTCTTCTTTAGTTATAGTCATTACCTCTGTTTTGCTTGTGCTAATTTTCATGTTATGTTCCCTACACATTTCGTTTAGACTATTCATGTGGTCTTGTAATTCAGCTTCTGATTTTGCTATTAGTGCTTGGTCGTCGGCAAACAGGAGTTCTCTAATGGTTACATTTGCAAATGGTTCTTCTTCTGTGTTCTCGTCGTGCGATATTCTTGCGGTCTCTGTTTGGCTGGTTTCTTTACATATGTTGTCTATATATGTTATTCACAAGAGAGAGGACAGGACACAACCTTGTCGTTTTCCTGATCTTATGGTGAAGGGTTCTGAGTGTCCTCCAGTTGCTCTCACTATGCATTCACTGTTGTTGTATAAGCTTCTACATAGGTTTGTTTGATGTGTACTCCCTTCATATTGTTAAGGTATTTCCCACAATGTGTTTGTATCGACTCTATCAAATTTCTTTTCTTGGTCGACAAGGGCTAAGTAGAGTGTTTCATTGAATTTGATTGATTTTTCTATAAGTTGTCTAAGAGCAAAAATTGCATCTGTGCATCCTTTGTTTTTTCCTACATCCAAGTTGTGCTTTGCCTAGCTGGGGTTCAATTTTAGTTCGTAATCTTTTCTCAAGAATTTTACAAAATATTTTCCCAGTATGACTCAACAGTGAAA
Organism: Cepaea nemoralis; assembly: GCA_014155875.1. Taxonomy (NCBI): domain Eukaryota; kingdom Metazoa; phylum Mollusca; class Gastropoda; order Stylommatophora; family Helicidae; genus Cepaea; species Cepaea nemoralis. The sequence goes on along the minus strand of JACEFZ010014893.1, from coordinate 44,577 downwards.
TGCCTCTGTATTGTGTGCAATCTCTTTTGCTGCCTTTGTTTTTCCAAATTGGGATAATTATGGCAGTTTCCCCAGTCTCGTGGTGTCTGTTGTTCTACCCAAACATGGTTGAATAGTCTATGTAGCATGCTGTTCCTACTTCTCTTGCTGCTTTAATTAGTTCATTTGGTATTTCATCTTGTCCCGGTGATTTGTTCAATGGGGCTAATCTGATGGCTTCTATAATTTCTTCTTTTAGTATGTCTGGTTCTAGTTCTTCGGTGGCATCTGTGTAGGTTTCTTGAATTCCTGTGACATCTGATGGGATGTTGAGAAGTTGTTCGAAATACTGCTTCCATCTTAATAGGATTTGTTTTTGTTCACTTATTGGTTCTCCATTTTCGCTGTTAATTATTTCAGTTGGGTCAAAGGGTTCTCCTCTGGTTCGCATTGCACTTATCTTTTTGTAGAAGTTTCTAGTTGCCTCCTTGTAGTTTTTATTTAGGGTGTCTCCATACTCTTCCCAGTCTTTTGTTTTTCCCTCTTTACTATTCTATTCACATGTCTTCTCGCTATTCTATATTCTATGTAATCACATTCCTGTTTGCTCTTCAACCACTTTTTATATTTTTCCTTTTTGTCTTTTACCGCTTTCTTTACCTCTGCGTTCCACCAACTTGTTATTTTCTTTATCCGTGTTTTGCGTTTTTTCGTGGTTCCACATGTTATTTTTGCAGTATTTAAAATGCTTGATTTGAACATCTCCCATTCTTCTTCCACTGTCTTTCTTTCTATAGGTAATTTTACAAAGATTTCAGTTAGTTCTTTCTCATAATTTTCCCTTACTGCCTCGTCTTTAAGGTTTTTTAAGTTTACTGATTCGCATGGCATGTATTTTCCTGCTCTTTGCTTTCTTCTTCTGATGGTTCTTATTGTGGCAACGACTGCTTTATGATCTGTGTTTATACTTAAATTGGGCACTGCCCTTGCATCTAATATATTCTCTTTCTGTTATTTCTTGTTAATATAAAATCAATTTGGCTTTTAGTATCTAGATCGTTCCATTTATACCAGGTGTATACTTGTGAATCTTTATGTTTATAGAATGTGTTTGTTATATAGAGGTCGTGTTGGCTGCACAGCTCTATCAGTCTACTTCCGTTATCATTCCTTTCATTATGCTGATCTCCAAATGCTCCCAGATGTTTTTCTATGCCCACTCTGTTATGTCCTAGTCTTGCATTGAAGTCTCCCATAACTATGATGTTGTCCTGCTTATCTATTTTATTTAGCACGTCATGGATGTCTTCGTAGAATTCCTCGCATTCTTGCTCATTATTGTTTGTATTACATGGTGCGTATATTTGTACATATGTTGTAATTGTTTGTTCTTTTATTCTCACTGTTATGATTCTTTCTGATAATATATATATATATATATATATATATATATATATATATATATATATATATTATTTCTAGTATTCCTCTTGCTAGCCGTGGTTCGATGACTATTCCCGCACCGTGTCTTGCCCTTTCATACTGTTCCACTCCACAGTAGACAAACGTGTAACTGCGGTGGAGCTCCTTGCATCCTTTCCCCTTTGTTCTGGTGTCCGCTATTCCCATCAGTCCAATTTTCCTCTCTTCCATTGTTTCTATAAGCACTTCTTCTTTGCTGTTGAAACCACATACGTTTATTGTGGCTAATTTTTGAGGCGCTGATCTATCTCGTAGTTCATTAACATTGCCAGGTCGATATCCGTTTGGGTCAGTCCGTTTATACTTCTTAGTTTTTCTACGAGCAGTATGAAGATCCCCCGCCGGCTTGCTAGGCCAGTCGCAGGTTTAGGACACAAATTTGACCACAGGAAGTCCATCCCCTATGGCGAGCCATATCCCCATTAGCCCATGACCTCGCAGTCATGGTTTCCCAGTCTGCACCACGTGGAGGTGGGTTTACTTGTGTAGTCTGCGAGTCATCAGCAGGTTACTAATTGTCACCCCTCCTGAGAGAGGCTAGCCGATCTTAACCCTGCTAGCTGCAGGGCCAGGCGCTGTCCACACCTTGCAGGCCATGATGATCTGTTGTAATGATCTAGTAGTAATGACCGCAATGTAATGACCGTAATGTAATGACCGCAATGTAATGACCGTAATGTAATGACCGTAATGTAATGACCGTAATGCTATATTCATATTAGAATTATGTGTAACTGTGATAGATGATGTATGATCAATGACTTATGATGTATGACATAATCACACAATGTCATCCCCAGACTGACCCGTACGTCATCAGAAACTACTCGGCCCCGTCCAACTACTCCGGCTTCTGTGTGGACTTGCTGGACCACATAGCCAAGGCCCGCAACTTCACCTGGGAGATCCACCTGCAGGACACAGTCGGCAAACGTCAGCCCAATGGCTCCTGGAACGGGGTCATGGGGGCTTTGATCAGTCGGGTGGGTCCATGTATTTATTCCATCTATTGCCCTGGGGTCATGTATCAGGGATGTGTGTCTCAGGGATACAGAGTCTAGTGATACACACTGCAGGATATAATGTCAGTCTAGAGAAATAGTGACATAGTCTAGTGACATAGTGACACAGTCAAGTGACATAGTGACATGGTATAGTGACACAGTTAAATGACATAGTGACATGGTATAGTGACATAGTGACACAGTCAAGTGACATAGTGACATAGTCTAGTGACACAGTCAAGTGACATAGTGACATGGTATAGTGACATAATGACACAGTCAAGTGACATAGTGACATGGTCTAGTGACACAGTCAAGTGACATAGTGACATGGTCTTGTGACATAATGTCATGGTCTAGTGACATAATGCCATGGTCTAGTGACATAGTTACACAGTTAAATGGCATAGTGACATGGTCTAGTGACACATTGACATCATCTAGTGACATAGGGACATGGTCTAGTGACATAGTGACACAGTCTAGTGACATAGTCTAGTGACATAGTGACACAGTCTAGTGACACATTGACATCATCTAGTGACATAGGGACATGGTCTAGTGACATAGTGACATGGTCTAGTGACATTAGTCTAGTGACATAATGACACAGTCTAGTGACATAGTGACACAGTCAAGTGACATAGTGACACAGTCTAGTGACATAGTGACACAGTCAAGTGACATAGTGACATAATCTAATTTCCTGTGACCATTTCACCAAAAAGGGAAAATGATCATAGGTGGGGTTCTTCGAGCTAAATAAGTTTCTCTTTTCGGGAAGGAAGATTTTGGAGGGAAGAAATCAACATTCCTGGGAAACCCCTAGATTTCCAGAGCTATTATGGGACACTTTGGCTTCCAAGGAACCCATCCCCTCCAAATGAAATTAGTCCCATCCTCATAGCGGTACTTCATTGTGGGGTAAATCGAGGTGGGACTGCTTCCAACTTCCCAACATGTCACATAGTGACACAGTGAAATGACATAGTGTCATGGTATAGTGACATAGTGACACAGTCAAGTGACATAGTGACATGGTCTAGTGACATAGTCAAGTGACATAATGCCATGGTCTAGTGACATAGTGACACAGTCAAGTGACATAGTGACATGGTCTAGTGACATAGTGACACAGTCAAGTGACATAGTGACATGGTCTAGTGACATAGTGACACAGTCAAGTGACATTGTGACATGGTCTAGTGACATAATGCCATGGTCTAGTTACATAGTGACACAGTCAAGTGACATAGTGACATGGTCTAGTGACACAGTTAAGTGACATCGTGACATGGTCTAGTGACATAGTGACACAGTCAAGTGACATAGTGACAGTCTAGTGACACATTGACATCATCTAGTGACATAGAGACATGGTCTAGTGACATAGTGACATGGTGCACTGACAACATCTCCCAGGGCCTACCCTTGACTTTATTGTCTTTTCTAGTGGCTAGAGCACCAGGAGTCTGGAAACTGGGAAAGTCAGATCAACTAGAGTGAAAGAGACCCCATAACTTGTGTGTTAGAAACTGGAAAAGTCAGATCAACTAGAGTTATAGAGACCCATAACTTGTGTGTTAGAAACTGGGAAAGTCAGATCAACTAGAGAGAAAGAGACCCCATAACTTGTGTGTTAGAAACTGGGAAAGTCAGATCAACAAGAGTGAAAGAGACCCCATAACTTGTGTGTTAGAAACTGGGAAAGTCAGATCAACTAGAGTGAAAGAGACTCCATAACTTGTGTGTTAGAAACTGGGAAAGTCAGATCAACTAGAGTAAAAAAAGATCATGTAATGTGGCACTATCTCCAACTTATTTTAACAAATGCTCACAGAAGTGGATCTTCAATTACAACCTGGCACAGAGCAATAATGGAGCCGAAGTGGTCAAGTGGTTAGACCCTGGCCTGTCTACTCATTAGCCTTGGGTTCGGTGAGCATCAGGATGGATTCACGTGTTTGTAAAGTGACCTGCACATCCACATTGATCCGGCCTAGATAATGACCCATCCTAGATAATGACCTGACCTAGATAATGACCCGACCTAGATAATGACCCAATCTAGATAATGACCCAACCTAGATAATGACCCAATCTAGATAATGACCCAACCTAGTTAATGACTCAACCTAGATAATGAACACCAAGAGTGTCTTGGCAAGTACAGGTGGCAAGTGTGATACTAACCAATCCACACGCTGCGATCCGATTGGTCGATACAAATGTGGGTCGAGTACCTTTGTTCCACTTGCCATAAGGCACTGTCAAAAGATGTATTGCTTCATTACTGACTGTCAAGTGACATCATGATCTGTTTTGTTCAAGTCACAACATAATCTAGTTTGTTCCAATGACATCATGATCTGTTTTGTTAAAGTGACATCATGATCTGTTCTGTTCAAGTGACATCATGATGTGTTTTGTTCAAGTGACATCATGATCATGAAGTGGGGGTTAAAGCAGCACTAGATTTTATTAGAAAGCAACAAGTCAAATGGTTTGGCCATGCAAGTAGGTTACCAGTCAACAGCATACCACAACAAGCAATGATGTACAGACCAGATGGAAACAGAGGAAGAGGCCGACCACGTAAATGTTGGACGCAGGGAATAGCAGAGTCCATGGGAATATTGATATATGAAGCCCATAATCGGGCACTCTCACGAAGTTTATACTTCACTTCGACACCGCAAGATACAAGAGGAACATGATGAGATGAGATGACATCATGATCAGTTTTGTTGAAGTAACATCATCATCTGTATTGTTCAAGTTACATCATGATCTGTTTTGTTCAAGTAACATCATGATCTGTTTTGTTGAAGTAACATCATGATCTGTATTGTTCAAGTAACATCATGATCAGTTTTGTTGAAGTAACATCATGATCAGTTTTGTTGAAGTAACATCATCATCTGTATTGTTCAAGTTACATCATGATCTGTTTTGTTCAAGTAACATCATCATCTGTTTTGTTGAAGTAACATCATCATCTATATTGTTCAAGTAACATCATGATCAGTTTTGTTGAAGTAACATCATGATCAGTTTTGTTGAAGTAACATCATCATCTGTATTGTTCAAGTAACATCATGATCTGTTTTGTTCAAGTAACATCATGATCTGTTTTGTTCAAGTAACATCAAGATCTCTTTTGTTGAAGTAACATCAAGATCTGTTCTGTTGAAGTAACATCATGATCTGTTTTGTTCAAGTAACATCAAGATCTCTTTTGTTGAAGTAACATCATGATCTATTTTGTTGAAGTAACATCATGATCTGTTTTGTTCAAGTAACATCAAGATCTCTTTTGTTGAAGTAACATCAAGATCTGTTTTGTTGAAGTAACATCATGATCTGTTTTGTTCAAGTAACATCAAGATCTCTTTTGTTGAAGTAACATCAAGATCTGTTGTGTTGAAGTAACATCATGATCTGTTTTGTTCAAGTAACATCAAGATTTTTCTTTTTGAAGTAACATCAAGATCTGTTTTGTTCAAGTAACATCAAGATTTCTTTTGTTGAGATAACATCTGTTTTGGTCAAGTAACATCATGATCTGTTTTGTTCAAGTAACATCGAGATCTGTTTTGTTGAAGTAACATTAAGATCTGTTTTGTTCAAGTAACATCATGATCTGTTTTGTTCAAGTAACATCATGATCTGTTTTGTTCAAATGATGTCATGATCTGTTTTGTTCAATTATCATCATGATCTGTTTTGTTCAAGTAACATCAAGATCTGTTTTGTTCAATTATCATCATGATCTGTTTTGTTCAATTATCATCATGATCTGTTTTGTTCGGCATCTCCTTAGAAAGCTGACATCGGCATTGGCGATCTGACCATCAACTTGCAGCGAGAGCAGGCTGTGGACTTCACCAAACCATTCCTGACCACCGGCATCACCATCCTGATCAAGAAACCCACACCAAAGTCCTTGAACTTGTTCTCATTTTTGTCGCCATTGTCGGCTGATGTAAGTCTCTTATTGTTAACCACAATCTATTAATTGCATATCACAATTAATGACCTTTGATCTTTTTATCAATGTTAATAGTTGATAGTGATGTCCCAGTACTGGAAAGCCCCGGATAACGTCGGGATTGCGTTCTTGGAAAACGCAACTTTGAGTGAAACGACATATAGCGAAACACTATTTCCCATAGAATTAAATGAAATACAGTGTATTATGTAATGTTTATTTTGATGGTTGTTTATATTTATTGGCTAAATAGAAGTGAGTTGGAGGGCGAGTGGTAGAGTTATTGGGATGTAGAGGCATTAAATTCTGCCTCTTCATCTGAGGATGAAACTGTAACCTCTTCCTGTCTCTTTTCCTGGCTCTTTTTTGCTTGAATAAAAAATTTGTCCAATGTATGCTGCACAGTAACCACCCTTCTCAATCATGGCCTTTAACTCTGCAGGGAAATGCTCTGCAGCTGCAGTATCAGCACATCCAGCTTCACCAGTTGTCTGAATGTTGTGAGGGTGTCAACGCTTCTTAAAGCACTCAAACCAACCACGACTCACTCCAAAACTATCATCAGCACTACTAGTACTGCTCGCACCTGCTTTCTTAGCTAGATCTTCATAGAGAGACTTTTCTCTTGAATAACCATCTTGCTCACAGGCATATTCTGTTGGTTCTGGTCTTCAATCCAGATGGCCAGTAGTTCTTCTGTGTTCTCCATTAGAGTACTTCTGGTACGAGTGATCTTGGAAGCACTCAAAGGGATTAAATGTTTAGCACCCTCTTTGATTTTGTCAGCACCTGCATGAATTGCCCTTACTGTGGTTGGAGGTAAACCACAGACTTTATCGATATCAACAGCCTGATCGCCAGCCTCAAAACGACATTATGGCAAAACGTAGCTACGTAAAGTGAAGTTAGTCCAATATGTGACAACAACGTTATAGTGAAACGACGTAAACCGAAGCGACGTATAGCGGGACCTTCCTGTACTTGATTCTTTGTTCATTCAACATTTTTGTTTTTAACTTTATTGTATTCTGCCAGTTTGCAAAGTTAAAAATGTGCACCTTTCGATTGATACATCCAACTTCTTTTGTTTGTGAATAGAGATAGATAATTGTTGATACATTTTATTCATGATAATCATAAATTAGTTAGTCTGTTTGTGCCAGTATCATTTGTTGAAACAATACTTAATTGTTTGTGCCAATATCATTTGTTGAAACAATACTTAATTGTTTGTGCCAATATCATTTGTAGAAACAATACTTAATTGTTTGTGCCAGTATCATTTGTTGAAACAATACTTAATTGTTTGTGCCAGTATCATTTGTTGAAACAATACTTAATTATTTGTGCCAATATCATTTGTTGAAACAATACTTAATTGTTTGTGCCAATATCATTTGTTGACACAATATTTTATTGTTTGTGCCAATATCATTTGTTGAAACAATACTTTATTGCTTGTGCCAATATAATTTCTGGAAACAATACTGCATTGTTTGTACCAATATCATTTGTTGAAACAATACAGCATTGTTTGTACCAATATCATTTGTTGAAACAATACTTTACTGTTTGTGCCAACATTTTTTGCTGACACAATATTTTTTTCTATGTGCCAGTATTGTCTGTTCGATCATTCTTGCATGTTTATGCAGCCTTTCTTCACTGAGACAATTCTTGCATATTTATGCCAACATTTTTTGTTGAGACAATTCTTGCATGTTTATGTCAATGTTGTTTGTTGAGACAAGATTTGCTGGTGTATGACATGCAGGTGTGGGTGTACATGATTGCTGCCTACCTGTGTGTCAGCTTCATGCTGTTTGTCATTGCCCGGTTCAGCCCGTACGAGTGGTGCAACCCGCACCCTTGCAACCCGGACACAGACGAGGTTGAGAACCAGTTCACTGTCATGAATAGTCTCTGGTTCACGATTGGCTCCATCATGCAGCAAGGTCAGTGGATCTTTAGCCATTATGGACATCACAGATAAAGAAACATTGTTTTGAATTGTTCTTAAGTTCAAACATCCCATTTTTCTTACTTATTGATTGCACATGTTTTGAGAGGAAAGATGCATGTGTCTCAGCATATGTTGTGAGAGGAAATACTTATGTTCTAGAGATTATTTACATGTATCATACCATTGGCTCTCACTATAGTCTAAGTTCTCTGTTGCTGTGACCTGTGACCTTCCTACTTCCCTCCAACTATCCCCATTGCTGTGACCTGTGACCTTCCTACTTCCCTCCAACTATCCCCATTGCTGTGACCTGTGACCTTCCTACTTCCCTCCAACTATCCCCATTGCTGTGACCTGTGACCTTCCTACTTCCCTCCAACTATCCCCATTGCTGTGACCTGTGACCTTCCTACTTCCCTCCAACTATCCCCATTGCTGTGACCTGTGACCTTCCTACTTCCCTCCAACTATCCCCATTGCTGTGACCTGTGACCTTCCTACTCCCTCCAACTATCCCCATTGCTGTGACTTATGGAAGCCAGGTTGTCAGATTCTGTGACATCTTCAGTTTTTCATTGGTGATTGACATTTGTTGTGGACATGTACAGATACCTACATTAGTTCCCCAGTCTCCTCCCACACATCACACACGGATATATCCATAAGTACCCCAGTCTCCCGACAGATCACACAGATATATCCATAGTGCCCCAGTCTCCTCCCACACATCACACATGGATATATCCATAAGTACCCCAGTCTCCCGACAGATCACACAGATATATCCATAGTGCCCCAGTCTCCTCCCACACATCACACATGGATATATCCATAAGTACCCCAGTCTCCCGACAGATCACACAGATATATCCATAGTACCCCAGTCTCCTCCCACACATCACACATGGATATATCCATAGTGCCTCAGTCTCCTCCCACACATCACACATGGATATATCCATAGTGCCCCAGTCTCCTCCCACACATCACACATGGATATATCCATAAGTGCCCCAGTCTCCTCCCACACATCACACATGGATATATCCATAGTGCCCCAGTCTCCCGACAGATCACACAGATATATCCATAGTGCCCCAGTCTCCTCCCACACATCACACATGGATATATCCATAAGTGCCCCAGTCTCCTCCCACACATCACACACGGATATATAAACCTATGCTCAAGTGTTCTCCCACAGATCACAAAGGGGAATCCTTGCGAAGTGCACCCACTAGCACCAGAAAGCATCAAGACTATTGTATGCAAGGACCAGACATGTTATGTTATACATTCTATGAGCTGTTTATGTGAATGTGAGGAAACTATCTGCAACATATGAACACACAACAAAATTCTAGTAAAACAAATGTCATTTTAGTTTTAAATAAGTGTCTATTTTTTTTTTTTATAAGTTAAAACGAGCAGAGCAGAACATTACAGAAAAAAATAAAGACTTAGCAATGTATTTTCACTAATCCTGTTTGTGCCAACGTGGCAGGCTGTGAGATTGCCCCAAGAGCCCTGTCCACACGAATGGTAGCTGGCATGTGGTGGTTCTTCACGCTCATCATGATCTCCTCCTACACGGCCAACCTGGCAGCTTTCCTCACAGTGGAACGCATGGTTTCTGACATCAACAGTGCTGACGACCTGGCCAAGCAGTCCAGGATCAAATACGGCACATTTGAGGGTGGGGCCACCATGGATTTCTTCAAGGTCAGTTTCATTCTTGAAATTGATATTTCTTGTCGCATTAATTTTACACAAAAACAAGATTTTTGAGATCATCCATCTTTCCAGGGGTGACGTGCAACAGTGAATCATGGACCATGTTATAAACTCAACTCAAGAAAATTGAGGCCTGTGGACTAAATGTTGCAGACACATTCTTAGAATATCATTAATCATGAAGATGCTCAGTTTTGATTTCAACATGACCTCTACCCCATTCAATCTCAATGATAAGTTATATTAGGGTCCATCCCTGGCTCACATCAATAATTAAGTCACAGTTTTGATTTCAACATGACCTCTACCCCATTCAATCTCAATGATAAGTTATATTAGGGTCCATCCCTGGCTCACATCAATAATTAAGTCACAGTTTTGATTTCAACATGACCTCTACCCCATTCAATCTCAATGATAAGTTATATTAGGGTCCATCCCTGGCTCACATCAATAATTAAGTCAGTGATCGTTGTCCAAAGAGGGTAATGGTGCTTATTAACAACAACAAAAGAAAAATACTGATATTCTTCAAGATCTGACATCGGCTCATAAATAATATATCTCAGACACTGAAATAATTAATATGTCTCAGACACTGAAATACTAAATATGTCTCAGACACTGAAATACTTCAGCACAATTCAACGTCACAGTGATGTAGACAGACAAGTAATGACAAGCGTAGTTCATGGAAGGAAGGCAGGGATCCACCAGCACGACAGAGGACACAGAATATTCAAGACACCCTGGGGATAAAATGACATGAGTGCAGGGAACTGGTGAAGGATGAAGAGGTACTGCTCCCTCTTTCATGAATCTTAAAAATAAAAAAAAATAGTCGCTTAAAAGTCGACTTCATTGCACCGGGTTTTATCCCATATGGCTCGGTCTCTTTCCACAGCACAGAAATTGTCACATAAAGCATGAACTCCATAGCTCTAGTGATGACCCACAGGAGTCTTCAAAAAATTTAACTCGTGAACTGAACGACGCGGCCCGGAATCGAACCTACAACCTTTTTAGTAACTGCCAAACAACTAGTGGGTTTGGACCAACCAAAAATTGATGGCAGAAAATGGGAAGCAGGGGTGTGCCACAGTAATGTTCTAACAATGGTTAAAACTGTAGCAACAATATTGTATTATATGTCAAATTAAAGAAGATTGCACAAAGAACATGTCAGTATTGCTACTATTGCTATAGATTAGAAATATTATGATAATAATGTTAGATTTTGTAAAACAAAAATTAAAGATAGGAGTGACAATTATTTAAAATTTCCACTTACCAAATGTGGTATGTTGGGAGGAAATTGCAGTACTCACCCTGGCCTGCCCTGTAATGAAGTCAAGCTAGAACGATGGGACTAATTTCGTTTGGAGTGGATGGGTCCTTTGGAAGACAAAGTGCCCCATATTAGGCTTCAGGAAATCTAGGGTATTCCCAGGAATATTTAAGTCTTCACTCCAATTTGAACCTTCCCAGAAGAGAGATACTTAGTTAGCTCGTGAACCCCCACTTGCATCCATTTTCCCGTATAGGTGAAACGGTTGCAAGAAAATTTATATGTTGTTAAGTTCTCCTTTATGAACAACCTGGAACCTGGGAGCTTACAATAGAACAGGACGTTGCTGTCTATTCGTGGTTACCCAGCCACCTATCGTTCCAGATTCTTCAATTATGTGATCCATTAACAATAACTGAAACACATATGAAAATTTGTCACATCACAATGTACTTGACAAGAGAAGAAGTAAAGTAACATCAGTTTAATTTCTAAAATGCTGTGGAATTAAAAGCATGAAGTGCATCTTCTGAAGACATGAATTACAATTAATCAACACAGTAGATAATGTATAAATGTCTCTGAGGTATCATTCAACTCCACTGGTTGTTTTAAATATGTAAATAGTCCAGATTGTCACTTAGCCTATCCACAACATTCCTTCTTATCACTGTCTTTGGGTTTATAAATGTTCAGATTGATGTTCCCTGGATTCATGACATTGTGGAAATAAATGTCTCTACACAGGTTTACCTTGAGGTTATCAATATCGATGTTTTTAGTCTCTAGAATGTTCTATGACTTTGGCAACAGTTATTCAAGTTCACTGTGGTGGCGATGGTATGTGTATTGGAGTGTGACAGGTTGGTTTTGTGAGGACATCCAGATAACATAAGCACTTGATATTGGTGGGAGTGATTAGGCTGGCAGTTCCACTGTGAATTGTTTTGCTTCGAGATGAGAATATATACATCTCCTGAAATAACAGATTCGGGGAAACTGTCCACTTGACGTAGTGCAAGAATCCCTAATTTTCTCTCCAGCTGATCATTGGCATGATAGTTCTGGTTCTGTCCATCTTTTCCTCAACAGTCTGTCCTTCCATCTAATTCTGTGAACACCGTCTTCCTTACCTTTTATGAATAAACATAGTGCTCCTATTCTTATATATTCAACTGATGATGGTTCTTCAGTTGACAAGCATGCAAAGAGGCTACAGAGAGAAGTTTTAGAAAGTAGAAGAATCAGGCAGTATCTACAAGTTGAGAGCTACAGTGTCTCTTTTGTACTGGTATCAGGCATCTTTTATTTCATCTGGAAGGCCATATCTTCTGTTGCTCTTGTACATAGTGATCTGTATATATTGATGTTCTCACAGAGGACACAGATAACAGTGAAATGACAAGGCTAGCAGACTGATGGAGTTACATGAAGAAATACACACAGCAAGATCTGATCCTGAACAGCAATGATACAGAACAGAGTTGTGATGGCATATCATTCATATAAACTCATATTACCACATCAGGGCTGTATCAGATGTTTAGTTTGCCTGTTTACATTCCTGTTTATTCTTTCTTACTTCTTCTGTCGTTTCCTTTACCTACCTCTTCTAACACTGGGGTGATATTCTGAGTGATATGTCCCATGTTGGTTAGAAGTGGGATTGCATGAAAGCATATCACCATTTACTTACTTTTACACACAGGGGTGCAATATTACTAATGATATTCCCCAGGCTGGTTAGCAGTTATAATGCATGGAAGCATCAGATGTATATCTTCCTTTACTTACTTCTTCAAACAGGGAGGTGATTTAATAAAATAACATTCCACATGTTGATCAAAAGGATTAATGTATGGAAGCATATAATGAATATTCTCATTTATATGTTATTGTCATGTGTATGGAATGAAGATTAATGTGCAGGCGAAGTACTCATTGTTAAATTTCACTCCGCCTCTCATCCATTGACAATAACATATATACGTAGAGATATAGAGATGAGATAAAACACAAGGTAATTCTCTCTCTCCAATATCAGTTTTCGTTTTCTTCATTCGCTAGAGTGCCTAGACTGGGTTATTAGCTTGACTTCAGTTCAACAAGAATGCTATACGCAGTGGTGGTCATTATGCAACTCGGTTTGAACGTCATGGCAGATTAAAATGCTGGACCTGCTATCAATGCTAATCAGTCATGCTACATAAATCTCCTCACAATGCCACGGACATATAAAGACAAGAGGAAGAAAACATTCATTCCTCCTTCTGTCATTCTCATGTGCTGAAGATTGGCTGTAGATTGAAAAGGGGGCAGTGGTCAGCGCAGAAGTTACAGCATTTCTTTTACTAAACCAGGCGCTGGATGAAATCAAGAAGCTATAGGGTTTTAGATTAGAACAGCATTCTGGGCTTAGACTTGCCTCTTCTCACTGTTTAAGATGTAGTGTACAGTCCATCCATCATGTGCCATGCCGGTAAGCGTGGGCGGTCATGTTCTGCCATCTCACTCGATCACCAGAGTCGTGGATCAGCTCCGTGTTTCTGTCTCGACCATGCCACAAGGCCAAGCCATCCAGGTACTTGCTTCTAGGTCTTCCCCTTGGTCTGTTCCCCTCGATCTTACCAGTTGTCACCAAATTCTCCAATCCATTTCTTCTCATAACATGCCCAAAAAATTTTGACTTTACTACATCTAATTTCTCTAATCAATTTACGATCTTTATTTGTTTCTTGAAGGACTTGTTCATTGGTCTTTCTGGCTATCCATGGTATTCTTTGCATTTTCCTCAGAAACCACATCTCTACAGCCATCAGATGTTTTTCAGCCTGACTGCTCATTGTCCACGCTTCACATCCATATAAAAGTACAGGTTCAATGTAGCATCTCAACACTCTTTTTCTCGTTTCAATTGACATCTTTTTATTGGTCAATATGTTTTTCATCTTGCTAAAGGCTACTTTTGCCACGGCGATTCTTGTTCTAATCTCTTCAAGGCATCTCCCATCAGATGTTATTACTGTTCCGAGATAATTGTACCTGCTCACTTGTTGAAGAATATTCCCATTTACTTGTATATTACATTGTGGTATTTCGTCCTTCCTAGTGACGACCATAATCTGTGTCTTTTTACAATTTAATTCTAACCCTAGTTGTTCACTGTGTGTAACAATCGCATCTACTAAATTGTGCAGGTCCTGTTCATTGTCTGCAATCAAGACTGTATCATCTGCATATCTAATGTTATTGATGCATCGTCCCCCAATGTTGATTCCTTCCATATCTTCAATATTTCTGAAAATACTTTCACTGTTACAGGGAAAACAGATCTGGAGACATTACACATCCCTGTCTCACACCCCTTTTAATAGGCTGATATTGGCTTACTTCATTATCAACTCTTATGGCAGCTTGTTGTTTCCAATATATGTTTTTTATAAGTCTAAGATCTTTTCCATCAATTTGTAGATCTTCAAGCATCCTTATCATGTTGATATGTCTCACTTTATCAAAAGCCTTTGTGTAGTCAATAAAGCAAAGGTGTAGATCTTTGTTTACTTCTATAGAACGTTCGATTATGTTTCTCAGTATATACACAGCATTTACTGTACCCTTGCCTTCCACAAACCCACATTGTTCTTCTCCTATTTCAGGTTGTATTTTCCTCCTAACTCTTTGCATGATAATTCTTAGCAAAATCTTCGTGATGTGACTCATTATACTAATTGTTCGATGTTGATCACATTCCAAGGCTCTTGATTTCTTTGGGATTGCAATAAATACAGAATTACATAACTCCTGAGGTATATTTCCAGTATCATATATTGTATTAAGCAGACTGGTAACTTTATCTATTCCATATTCTTCTAAAGCATTAATCATTTCTGTTGTGACGCTGTCTGAGCCGGGGGTCTTGCCAGATTTCATATGGTTAAGCGCATTCTGAACCTCCATCTTTAAAATTGCTGGTCCTTCATTATTATTTTGGACATCATACTGTTCGTCTCTGTTATCGTCATAAAGGTTTTTCACATAATCTGACCATTCATGTAAGATCTGATCTTTTTCTATTATGACTCTTCCATCTTTTGTCTTTAGGCAGCCTGCTGATGTACGTGTTCTTTGATTAGTAAGCTCCTGAATTCTTTTGTGCATTAGTTTCGCATTGTTACTGTTGTGTTGTTTTTCAATTTCTCTGCAATTTTTCTCAAGCTATCCCTACCGGGCGAGGCTGCTCCTATGGAGCACCCATTTACGCCGTTTCTCTGATTATCGATGATTTCACACAACATGATTTTCTTGGCATCTGTAAAGAAGGTAGTTTGCCATTGCTTTCCTTCCTAGCAGTGACCATACTGGTCAGTGACCTGTAGCCATTGTCTCCTCAAAAAAGAGATCCTCTGCCTACCTTCGTGAAGGTGGAGACCATAACCTACAACTATCTGTTGACTGCTCTCCATCTTCATCCACCACCTGCACCCATGGCTTCACGTAACCCTGATCGGGAGGCTAAACGGGTACTCCACCTTGCCCAAGGGTGTCCCGTAGGCTAGCGGAGGGAAGGAGGCGCCTTACTTCTCCTTTGATAGGGGATACCCCTACCCCGCTACCCAAACACTACCCATACAGTACAGCACTTCTTTTAGAAACAGAAGATAAGATGAAGTTAGATATTTCAAGACAGTGATGGTGGAATCAGCCATTGCATCAGGCAGGGACAGAAGTTGGTGGTTATCTGCACATTGAAGAATATATGTTCTTACGTGCTGGACCGTTTAACACACAGATCTCACATACACAAAGCTTTACCTGATGCATATATCAGCTGCATATCCATTATCAGAGGTACTCTGATTCTGAATCAGGTGAGGGACACACAAGTGAATAATCCGATTCTGAAAACACAACTGTCTCCTACGGATTTCAACTTGGAGGTGTGCATTCTTAGGCTTCTACCTTCCCAGCAGTCTTTGCAGAGACGCTGTCAAGGCTAGGTCAACCAATTGATGTCTAAGATTTGAGCGTGTGATCTGTCCTTCATCGAGTGACACCTCTATTTTTATACATGATACAACATTACTAACATTCCAATGCGAATTAGCACAAGCACTATGTGTTTTGGACCTGTGGCGTGCAACTTTGAGATTAACTGAGGTGCGCAAAATGCGACACCAAGGCACTACTTCTCAATTTTTGATGATAATCCAATTAAATTTACTGAATAATCATAAATACACCATTTTTCTTCATCATATCACAAGAATTGCTCCTTAACACCATCAAAACACCAGTAAAACAATATTCCGAAGCGCATCATTTTCACACAAAATGGGAAAAGTCAGGAAAACCTGAGGCAGATTTGTACTCATTAGAATATATGCACTATTTTCTATTTAGTTATAAGTATTATCCTTTTAAATTTAATCATTTAAATACTCCTCAGCTTATTTGTGATAGGCAAAGCAAACTTAGGGGCACAAGTGTGACCCATTAGAGCAAGCATAATTCAACATGTGCCATCATAAGATGGCGAACTTTCACTGTTAGGTTTGTTTTCCATATTGCTAAATAATTTAACTAAATAACCACATCACTGCACGTGTTATTAGTTTTAGAATCTTTCACAAAGTTCTTTAAATCAGAACAACTATACTCTAAAATTGTTTAACACAATAATCTGGCATAATCGATGAGTCAAGAACCAATAGGCCTTGCCATTTCTAAAATAATAAAAACAAACCACTTTCACAATCTGCTTTTCTCAGAAAATGAGTACTCCAAGCATCTTGTCAGATATTGTTTGAAAGGCACATCTTTTTTATATGTAAATTTTCATTTTTCGGGAACTAAAAATTGTGGAAAATAAGAGAAATGAAACAAATAATGCACTGTCAACACTAAGCCAATTTATCGGCTTTTGGCAGACTAGAGTAGTGAAGCCTGGACAACTTACTCATGCCAAGAGAAACGTTTAAACAGCTTTCATATGCGGTGTCTGCGAAGATTTCTTGGTATTAAGTGGCAAGACAAAATCACAAATACTGAAGTATTGGTAAGATCAGGTTGTGTGACGGTTTATTCCATGCTCAGTCTTCATAGACTTAGATGGATAGGGCATCATAGGAGGATGGATGATGGTAGAATACCAAAGGATATCTTTTTTGGTGAATTACAGATGGGTAAGAGATTTCAGGGTCGGCCTCTACTACGATACAAAGATGTTTGTAAGCGGGACATGATTGATACAGGCATTGATAATGCACATTGGGAGCAAGTTGCAGCTGAACGTGTTGCGTGGAGAGCATATATCAGAAATGGAATAAAGACAAAGGAAAAAATTATTGCAGACAGGTCACACACCGAGCATGTGAGACGTAAGATGGTGCATGATGGAAGAAATGACCACGTGTTCACATGCACCCACTGTGGCCTTATCAGTCACATTTGCTACCTTCTTTTTCTTCTTCTTCTTCTTCTTCTTCTTCTTCTTCTTCTTCTTCTTCTTCTTCTTCTTCTTCTTCTTCTTCTTCTTCTTCTTCTTCTTCTTCTTCTTCTTCAGTGTTCCAAGCCATTGAGGTTCTTTGCTGCAGATACTAGCCGTCTCCATTCGTCTCTCTGGTTGACCTTCTCTTGCCAGTCGCTGATTCCAAGTGCTTGTATGTCTGTATATATATTATCTCTCCACCATCTGCTTGGTCTACCTTGGGGTCTACGGTCATTTATTTCCTGAGTGTAAGCGAGTTTTGTTTCCCTATTATCTTCCATTCTTTCTATATGCTCCAGCCATTGCAGTCTATTAGCCTTCATGATACCAATGATTAGCGGGGACTTAAACAGATCATAAATGTCTTTGTTGCTTCTTCTTTTCCACTCTCCACTTTGCTACCACCATAGGTAATAGTTATTATGCCTTTTTGAAGCACAAACATTCGTCTGTCAAGACGGCAAGGTGCCAATGGAATGGATGTGTGTAAAACAGATGTCGTGACATTTTGTGAATAGTTTTAAACAGTAATAATTTCAGATAGACTGGGGTGTTGGTTGATTGGTTGTTTGGTTTGTTTATGGCTAATTGGTTGATTTACTGGGGTGCACAAAGGACACAACAATTATCTGCATGAGGCATACCTGGCGCTACCTACAATGACGGAAAGGCATAGGGTCCTTCAGGCCAAATGGTACCTGAGAGTTGCCGCAGACAGGGATCACCCGCTGTATGCAAAAATGGATATGGTGAAGGGTCATAGACTAATACGAGGCACAGGCAAAACTTTCTATAAGTCAGGTGTGTGATCTAGAGACTATCAATCGTGAAAGAGAGTGGGCTGAAGTTCTGGATGACATGACGGACTGGCACAATGTAATAATAACACTGGGGCGTGAGTGCAGAGAATGGGCAGCGGGCCACACTGAGTTTGAAGTGCAACAGCTGATCCAGAGCAACACACATCAAGGTGAGATAGTCATCTACACCGATGGGTCAGTGGTGAGAAATAGACATAGTGGCTGGGGTTTTATTGCAAAGGCTAAAGGGCCAGTCTTGAAAAAGGAGAGCCTGGCATATGAGACTACGACCTCCAGCATGAGAATGGAGGTGGAGGCAGTAACAGCGGCATTCCGGTGGCTAGAGGAGACTACTGCAACACACGTTGTGTTCATTACGGATTCAAAGAATATGCTTAGCAAGGTGGAGAAAGGAATATTTCATGTGGAATGGCTCTCGTCGCTTCAGAGGTCACAAATTGTGAGAATTGTATGGATATGTTGCCCTGGCCATGCGAGTGCGAGGGAATGAACAGGCTGAGATGCTAGCAGGGAATGCACCTCTTGGTGGAATCTTGCCTATGGACATGGGAGAGGTGGTCGTGCGCTTGTGAGACCAGGTGGAGAAGGTGGAGGAACAGATTGAGAACTCATATGTGGAAAGAATGAGATTGCGGGGGATCGGCAGGGGTTCTGGAAGAATCTCAAAACTGAGAGGGAAGACCAGGAGAACATTTAATTAGAAAGCGGTGGGAACGATTAGTAGTATGACTCTTTGCTGGCTGTTGAACGAGGGGACTGAGAACGTATGGGAATGTCCTGTGTGCAGTGATGTTGGTTCTTAACACAACTCAATACAACAATTCATCTGGTTGATTTATTGGTGGATGGTTGATGGGTTGGGTTAAAAGTTGGTGATTGGTTGGTTGGTTGGTTGTTGGCTTATTGTTGCTTTGTCACTGGCTCGTTGATTAGTTGGTAATTAGTAGTTGCCCCATAACCCCTGATGTGACCTTGAAGCCTGAGTGACCTCACATGCATCCATTGTTGACGAAAATTTACTGCATGAATTGATCTGATCAGTCACATGTGCTCCCGCCAGGGGTTGTAGTTGAAGTGCCTTTTTTAAGCACAATGTAACAATCACATGCCAGCTTTTACCAACATGGCTTCTCACACTGTCCTTCACCTGGCTCATCCAGAAATCATTTGCCATGAACCATATCCACCACTTAAAAGCCAACAGCGGACAGACGAAAGCCAAGAATAGTTCTATGATCAGATTTATCAGGTATCCATGTATCCACAGAATAATTGAATTGCTGTGTACAAGTGTAGTTTTAAGAAGCTTGTGTTTACAGAATACTCATATGTACAAGTGTAGTTTTAAGAAGCTTGTGTTCACAGAATACTCATATGTACAAGTGTAGTTTTAAGAAGCTTGTGTTCACAGAATACTCATATGTACATGTGTAGCTTTATGATGTTTGTATTCATAGAGTAATCATATGTACATGTGTAGCTTTAGGATGCATGTGTTCCTGTAATTATTGTATGTACATGTGTATTGTTATGATGCTTATGTTCACAGAATAATCACACGTACAAGTATAGCTTTATGATGCTTGTGTTCAGAGAATAATCGTATGTACAAGTATAGCTTTATGATGCTCGTGTTCACAAAATAATTGTATGTACAAGTGCAGTTTTATGATACATGTGTTCACAGAATAACCGTATTGCCACGTATGAGAAAATGTGGAAGTTTATGAACGCCACACCTGAGCTGAGTTTTGTCAAGAACCTAACCCAGGCGGTGGAGCGGGTGAAGACTGGGCAGTACGCTTACATTACAGAATCTACTACAGTGGAATATGTCATTCACAGGTGAGTGACATCACGTAATACCTGCATATGTTGTATGTGTGTCGCTGTGTATGTGCTTCATATATTGTATGAGATTCATTATGTAAGTTATCATTTAATTATCATACATGCATCATCCCATTCTACATATCACTCATTCATATATCATACATGTGTCATCCCATCCTGCGTATCACTCATTCATATATCAAACATGTGTCATGGCATCCTGCGTATCACTCATTCATATATCATATATGTGTCATCACATATGGCATATATATATTGTATGCATGTAATCATGTTTGTGATGCATTTATGATGTATGTGTCATGGCCCACACAGCTCATGTGACACCCATACATACACACAGATTATTACATACAGGTCATGACACACACACATATACACACAAATTACATATACACACACATACACCTGATGTAACATACACATAAGATTACACTCAGATCATAGGCAGATCCTGACCTAGGCAGGTCTGTACACATAACATTACACTCAGATCATAGGCAGATCCTGACCTAGGCAGGTCTGTACACATAAGATTACACTGAGATCATAGGCAGATCCTGACCTAGGCAGGTCTGTACACATAAGATTACACTCAGATCATAGGCAGATCCTGACCTAGGCAGGTCTGTACACATAAGATTACACTCAGATCATAGGCAGATCCTGACCTAGGCAGGTCTGTACACATAAGATTACACTGAGATCATAGGCAGATCCTGACCTAGGCAGGTCTGTACACATAAGATTACACTGAGATCATAGGCAGATCCTGACCTAGGCAGGTCTGTACACATAAGATTACACTGAGATCATAGGCAGATCCTGACCTAGGCAGGTCTGTACACATAAGATTACACTGAGATCATAGGCAGATCCTGACCTAGGCAGGTCTGTACACATAAGATTACACTGAGATCATAGGCAGATCCTGACCTAGGCAGGTCTGTACACATAAGATTACACTGAGATCATAGGCAGATCCTGACCTAGGCAGGTCTGTACACATAAGATTACACTGAGATCATAGGCAGATCCTGACCGAGGCAGGTCTGTACACATAAGATTACACTCAGATCATAGGCAGATCCTGACCTAGGCAGGTCTGTACACATAAGATTACACTGAGATCATAGGCAGATCCTGACCTAGGCAGGTCTGTACACATAAGATTACACTGAGATCATAGGCAGATCCTGACCTAGGCAGGTCTGTACATGAAAACATCCATTCTTGATATATCTCTCTGACACAGACACTTTATTTATGTAATTCCTCCCTATAATAGCGGTAACTTATGTTTAAAATATTCCTCTCACGAAATACAACTCCTTGATGTATTCATGTCCAAAAAGACAACTATATTTGATATATTCCACAAAAAACACAGCTTGCATTTGATAGATCAAGACACTTCCGATCACCAGCATGGCGGTTAGGCGTTGAGCCGTTAAAGCCTGTGGCGTGTTTATGCTTGTGGCTATGGTTTGCAGTCACATTTTCCTCATGTTGGACTGGTAGTACATGGTTCCGTCGCCCTGCTACTGAGTGAGTGCGTGGGCAGCACCGTGAGCTGTGAAATTCGCGTGGAATGCTTTTACATCTGTCCTGTACAGTGAACTGCATGTTCGGAACAATGGCTACCGGCAGTTGCTGGATTGACTGTTTGCCCGTTTGGTTCATGAGTGCATTTTTCGGGACACTCCTGGGAGTTGGCGCTGAATCTGAGGAGTTCGTGCTTTGTGCGACACTTTCGGCGGGTCGCCCTGCGGTAAGAGACTGAGCCATGTCAGAAAACCTGGGTCAATGAGGTCTTTCTGGTGACTGCCGAGTCCATCGACGATGAACTGTGGTATTCGTGGATGAATTTTGTGTTGAAATTCTGACGGCGGCATTATGCACAGTGTACCTGTGCGGGCTATTGGATTGCCGAGACTCCTGTCTATTCCAATTTTCACATTGGACAGTGGGGAGCATTTTGTGTGATATTCGCTGGCACGGGAATGGAGCATAATGGGGACGACCCGTTACCGTGAAGTTGGAACCTCGACGAACTAACAGATATAGAATTACAACTCATTAATATATCCTATGTCAACAATACAACCCATTGATATATCCTTGATAGCATACATTTACATGTCAGCAATCACAACTCACTGATATATCCATATCAACCATCACAACTTATTGATGCATCCATGTCAAGAACTACAACTCACTGATATATCCATGTCAACCTTTACAACTCTCTGATATATCCACGCCAACTATCGTAACTAGAGTGTGATGTGTTCCTGCCCAGAAACACAACTGATGTTTGTTATATTGTTCCTGCCCAGAAACACAACTGATGTTTGTTATATTCTTGACAGGAACTACAACTCAAAGTTCATATATTGATATATACATGTTTAGTTGATGACAGCTAAATGTTCACATCATAACAACTGACTATCTTACACCTAGCTAACGTTTACAACAAATAAATGTTAATATAACTACATGTTGTTGTGATAATGATCTAATGTCGCTGTTTAAGTTTAATGTTGTAGGATAAGAAATAATATTGTGTGACAACAATACAGTGTTGCTGTGTAACTATGTAATGACAGTAATGTTGATATGAATATTTGTATGTCAACAACAGGAATTGTGATCTGATGAAAGTAGGAGGGCTACTGGATTCCAAGGGATATGGTTTTGCCACTCCTGCAGGTAACCAGCACAGAATGAAGTATTCAGTCTCCTATGTTGAAAGATTACATATTTCAGAGTACAATATTTATCAGCTGTAAGCGAGATCTGTTTTCATAATCTCCAATCTGTACTCTCACAGACTGTTTAAATTCTTTCCTCTAAACAGCAGAACATCTATTGCATATTTATCGCAAATGAGAATGTATATCTTACCTGCATGTTTAGGAAGACAACTGGAAACCCAATTAAAGAAGACAACTGGAAATACAATGAAAGGGAAGACATACACATATACAAGCTGCCACCATCCGGGAAGGTTAAACCTGTCAACAAATGCCTGCAGAAGTCGGATGTGTCGTCTGAAAGGCACAAGTGCACAGCTCTGCTGTAAACAGGCACAACGCAATTATGTCCGTGTGAGAGTCATATGTCTTTTGAAACACCTGGGAAGTCTAATCCGGTCAACAAATGCCCGCAGAAGTCGGATGTATCAGCCTAAGGTGCAGTAACACAGCTCTGCTGTAAACAGGCACAATGCAATCACGTCTGAAAAAACTCTCCAGATGAATGCAGAAGAAGAAGAAGAAAACAAGCACCACCATATCTACCACAACTGTATTAATTAACAAATACAAAAAAAACTAAAACAAGAATACTTAGCTAAAAACCTAAAATGTCTCTTCTACAGATAAATAAAACAAAAACAAGAATACTTAGCTAAAAACCTAAAATGTCTCTTCTACAGATAAATAATCCACATGTTTCATCTAATAGACAAACACAACCCTAAGTTTGAGAAATAAAAATATGTAGATATCACGTAAACATAGATACGTACATAACATAAATATGTAGATATCACGTAAACATAGATACGTACATAACATAAATATGTAGATATCACGTTAACATAGATACGTACATAACATAAATATGTAGATATCACGTAAACATAGATACGTACATAACATAAATATGTAGATATCACGTAAACATAGATACGTACATAACATAAATATGTAGATATCACGTAAACATAGATACGTACATAACATAAATATGTAGATATCACGTAAACATAGATACGTACATAACATAAATATGTAGATATCACGTAAAACATAGATACGTACATAACATAAATATGTAGATATCACGTAAACATAGATACGTACATAACATAAATATGTAGATATCACGTTACATAGATACGTACATAACATAAATATGTAGATATCACGTAAACATAGATACGTACATAACATAAATATGTAGATATCACGTAAACATAGAATACGTACATAACATAAATATGTAGATATCACTGTTACATAGATAGTACATACATAAATATGTAGATATCACGTTAACATAGATACGTACCATAACATAAATATGTAGATATCACGTAAACATAGATACGTACATAACATAAATATGTAGATATCACGTAAACATAGATACGTACATGAACATAAATATGTAGATAATCACGTTAACATCGATACGTACATAACATAAATATGTAGATATCACGTAAACATAGATACGTACATAACCATAAATATGTAGATATCACGTAAACATAGATACGTACATAACATAAATATGTAGATATCACGTAAACATAGATATGATACATAACATAAATCATGTAGATATCACGTAAAACATAGATACGTACATAACATAAATATGTAGATATCACGTTAACATAGATACGTACATAACATAAATATGTAGATATCACGTTAACATAGATACGTACATAACATAAATATGTAGATATCACGTTAAACATAGATACGTACATAACTAAATATGTAGATATCACGTAAACATAGATACGTACATAACATAAATATGTAGATATCACGAAAACATAGATACGTACATAACATAAATATGTAGA
Source organism: Cepaea nemoralis (assembly GCA_014155875.1). NCBI lineage: Eukaryota > Metazoa > Mollusca > Gastropoda > Stylommatophora > Helicidae > Cepaea > Cepaea nemoralis. The sequence goes on along the minus strand of JACEFZ010014893.1, from coordinate 19,362 downwards.
TATCACGTAAACATAGATACGTACATAAACATAAATATGTAGATATCACGTAAACATAGATACGTACATAACATAACTATGTAGATATCACGTAAACATAGATACGTACATAACATAAATATGTAGATATCACGTAAACATAGATACGTACATAACATAAATATGTAGATATCACCGTAAACATAGATACGATTACATAACATAAATATTGTTAGATATCACGTTAACATAGATACGTACATAACATAAATATGTAGATATCACGTAAACATAGATACGTACATAACATAAATATGTAGAATATCACGTTAAACATAGATACGTACATAACATAATATGTAGATATCACGTAAACATAGATACGTACATAACATAAATATGTAGATATCACGTAAACATAGATACGTACATAACATAAATATGTAGATATCACGTAAACATAGATAAGTACATAACATAAATATGTAGATATCACGTAAACATAGATACGTACATAACATAAATATGTAGATATCACGTAAACATAGATACGTACATAACATAAATATGTAGATATCACGTAAACATAGATACGTACATAACATAAATATGTAGATATCACGTAAACATAGATACGTACATAACATAAATATGTAATATCACGTAAACATAGATACGTACATAACATAAATATGTAGATATCACGTTAACATAGATACGTACATAACATAAATATGTAGATATCACGTAAACATAGATACGTACATAACATAAATATGTAGATATCACGTAAAACATAGATATGTACATAACATAAATTATGTAGATATCACGTAAACATAGATAGTACATAACATAAATATGTAGATATCACGTAAACATAGATACGTACATAACATAAATATGTAGATATCACGTTAACATAGATACGTACATAACATAAATATGTAGATATCACGTAAACATAGATACGTACATAACATAAATATGTAGATATCACGTTAACATAGATACGTACATAACATAAATATGTAGATATCACGTAAACATAGATACGTACATAACATAAAAGACATGTGAATTCTGATGCCCAACAGTTTAGTCAAACCTAAATTATGAATGACGTTATTTTTATTCCAAATGAGAATGATTGTCTGACATGACGACAGAATCTCAATGACATGTTTATTAACAAAATGTAAGAAATGCAGTTCAATGATGAGCCAGATCGACATGCCTGCATGAACACCCACATAAACGACATGATGGGATGAACACACACACACACACACACACACACATCAAGGACACGCCTGCATGAACACACACATCAAGGACACACAAGCATGAACACACACATCAAGGACATGCCTGCATGAACACACACACACACATCAAGGACACACCAGCATGAACACACACATCAAGGACACACCAGCATGAACACACACACGCACATCAAGGACACACCAGCATGAACACACACACATCAAGGACACACCAGCATGAACATACACATCAAGGACACACCAGCATGAACATACACATCAAGGACACACCAGCATGAACACACACATCAAGGACACACCAGCATGAACACACACATCAAGGACACACCAGCATGAACACACACACGCACATCAAGGACACACCAGCATGAACACACACACTCACATCAAGGACACACCAGCATGAACACACACATCAAGGACACACCAGCATGAACACACACACGCACATCAAGGACACACCAGCATGAACACACACACGCGCATCAAGGACACACCAGCATGAACACACACACGCACATCAAGGACACACCAGCATGAACACACCATCAAGGACACACCAGCATGAACACACACATCAAGGACACACCAGCATGAACACACACATCAAGGACATGCCTGCATTGACACACCACACATCAATGGACACACCAGCATGAACACACACAATCAAGGACACACCAGCATGAACACACACATCAAGGACATGCCTGCATGAACACACACCACACACATCAAGGACACACCAGCATGAACACACACATCAAGGACACACCAGCATGAACCACACACTCAAGGACATGCCTGCATGAACACACACACAACACACATCTAAGGACACACCAAGCATGACATACACACACTATCAAGGACACACCAGCATGAACACACACATCAAGGACACCCATGCATGAACATACACATCAAGGACACACCAGCATGAACATACACATCAAGGACATACCTGCATGAACCAACACATCAAGGACACACCAGCATGACCACACACATCAAGGACAAGCCTGCATGAACACACACATCAAGGGACACACCAGCATGAGAACACACACCATTCAAGGACATGCCTGCATGAACACACACATCAAGGACACACCAGCATGAACACACACATCAAGGACATCACCAGCTGACCCACTAACACACACATCAAGGACACACCAAGCATGAAACACACACATCAAGACACACCAGCATGAACACACACATCAAGGACACACCAGCATGAACACACACATCAAGGACACACCAGCATGAACACACACATCAAGGACATGCCTGCATGAACACACACACACACACATCAAGGACACACCAGCATGAACATACACATCAAGGACACACCAGCATGAACACACACATCAAGGACACACCAGCATGAACACACACATCAAGGACACACCAGCATGAACACACACATCAAGGACACACCAGCATGAACACACACATCAAGACACGCAGCATGAACACACACATCAAGGACACACCAGCATGAACACACACATCAAGGACACACAAGCATGAACACACACATCAAGGTGACACCATCATGAACACACACATCAAGGACACACCAACATGAACACACACATCAAGGACACACCAGCATGAACATACACATCAAGGACATGCCTGCATGAACACACACATCAAGGACACACCAGCATGAACACACACATCAAGGACATGCCTGCATGAACACACACACACACATCAAGGACACACCAGCATGAACACACACATCAAGGACACACCAGCATGAACACACACATCAAGGACATGTGAACACACACACACACACATCAAGGACACACCAGCATGAACATACACATCAAGGAAATGCCTGCATGAACACACACATCAAGGACACACCAGCATGAACACACACATCAAGGACATGCCTGCATGAACACACACACACACACACATCAAGGACACACCAGCATGAACACACACATCAAGGACACACCAGCATGAACATACACATCAAGGACACACCAGCATGAACTTACACATCAAGGACACACCAGCATGAACACACACATCAAGGACACACCAGCATGAACACACACATCAAGGACACACCAGCATGAACATACACATCAAGGACATGCCTGCATGAACACACACATCAAGTACACACCAGCATGAACATACACATCAAGGACACACCAGCATGAACACACACATCAAGGACACACCAGCATGAACACACACATCAAGGACACACCAGCATGAACACACACATCAAGGACACACCAGCATGAACACACACATCAAGGACATGCCTGCATGAACATACACATCAAGGACACACCAGCATGAACACACACATCAAGGACACACCAGCATGAACACACACATCAAGGACACACCAGCATGAACACACACATCAAGGACACACCAGCATGAACATACACATCAAGGACATGCCTGCATGAACACACACATCAAGGATATACCTGCATGAACACACACAGCAAGGACACACCAGCATGAACACACACATCAAGGACACACCAGCATGAACACACACATCAAGGACACACCAGCATGAACACACACATCAAGGACACCACCAGCATGAAACACACACATCAAGGACACACCAGCATGAACACACACATCAAGGACACACCAGCATGAACATACACATCAAGGACACACCAGCATGAACACACACACGCACATCAAGGACACACCAGCATGAACACACACATCAAGGACACACAAGCATGAACACACACATCAAGGACACACCAGCATGAACACACACATCAAGGACATGCCTGCATGAACACACACATCAAGGACATGCCTGCATGAACACACACATCAAGCACATGCCTGCATGAACACACACACACACACACATCAAGGATGTGCCTGCATGAACACACACATCAAGGACATACCTGCATGAACACACACACATCAAGGACATAACTGCATGAACACACACATCAAGGACATGTCTGCATGAACACACACACGCACATCAAGGACATGCCTGCAAGAACACACACACACACACACACACATCAAGGACATGCCTGCATGAACACACACATCAAGGACATACCTGCATGAACACACACACATCAAAGACATGCCTGCATGAACACACACATCAAGGACATGCCTGCATGAACACACACATCAAGGACATACCTGCATGAACACACACACATCAAGGACGTACCTGCATGAACACACACATCAAGGACATACCTGCATGAACACACACATCAAGGACATACCTGCATGAACACACACACATCAAGGACATGCCTGCATGAACACACACATCAAGGACATACCTGCATGAACACACACATCAAGGACATACCTGCAAGAACACACACACACACACATCAAGGACATGCCTGCATGAACACACACATCAAGGACACGCCTGCATGAACACACACATCAAGGACACACAAGCATGAACACACATCAAGGACATGCCTGCATGAACACACACACACACATCAAGGACACACCCGCATGAACACACACATCAAGGACACACCAGCATGAACACACACACGCACATCAAGGACACACCAGCATGAACACACACACATCAAGGACACACCAGCATGAACATACACATCAAGGACACACCAGCATGAACACACACACACATCAAGGACACACCAGCATGAACATACACATCAAGGACACACCAGCATGACACACACATCAAGGACACACCAGCATGAACACACACATCAAGGACACACCAGCCTGAACACACACACGCACATCAAGGACACACCAGCATGAACACACACACTCACATCAAGGACACACCAGCATGAACACACACATCAAGGACACACCAGCATGAACACACACACGCACATCAAGGACACACCAGCATGAAACACACACACGCACATAAAGGGACACACCAGCATGAACACACACACGCACATCAAGGACACCCCAGCATGAACACACACATCAAGGACACACCAGCATGAACACACACATAAAGGACACACCAGCATGAACATACACATCAAGGACACACCAGCATGAACACACACATCAAGGACACACCAGCATGAACACACACATCAAGGACACACCAGCATGAACACACACATCAAGGACACACCAGCATGAACACACACATCAAGGACACACCAGCATGAACACACACATCAAGGACACACCAGCATGAACACACACATCAAGGACACACAAGCATGAACACACACATCAAGGTGACACCATCATGAACACACACATCAAGGACACACTAGCATGAACACACACATCAAGGACACACCAGCATGAACACACACATCAAGGACATGCCTGCATGAACACACACAATCAAGGACACACCAGCATGAACACACACATCAAGGACATGCCTGCATGAACACACACACACATCAAGGACACACCAGCATGAACATACACATCAAGGACATGCCTGCATGAACACACACATCAAGGACACACCAGCATGAACACACACATCAAGGACATGCCTGCATGAACACACACACACACACATCAAGGACACACCAGCATGAACACACACATCAAGGACACACCAGCATGAACATACACATCAAGGACACACCAGCATGAACATACACATCAAGGACACACCAGCATGAACACACACATCAAGGACACACCAGCATGAACACACACATCAAGGACACACCAGCATGAACATACACATCAAGGACATGCCTGCATGAACACACACATCAAGTACACACCAGCATGAACATACACATCAAGGACACACCAGCATGAACACACACATCAAGGATACACCAGCATGAACACACACATCAAGGACACACCAGCATGAACACACACATCAAGGACACACCAGCATGAACACACACATCAAGGACATGCCTGCATGAACATACACATCAAGGACACACCAGCATGAACACACACATCAAGGACACACCAGCATGAACACACACATCAAGGACACACCAGCATGAACACACACATCAAGGACACACCAGCATGAACATACACATCAAGGACATGCCTGCATGAACACACACATCAAGGATATACCTGCATGAACACACACATCAAGGACACACCAGCATGAACACACACATCAAGGACACACCAGCATGAACACACACATCAAGGACACACCAGCATGAACACACACATCAAGGACACACCAGCATGAAACACACATCAAGGACACACCAGCATGAACACACACATCAAGGACACACCAGCATGAACATACACATCAAGGACACACCAGCATGAACACACACACGCACATCAAGGACACACCAGCATGAACACACACATCAAGGACACACAAGCATGAACACACACATCAAGGACACACCAGCATGAACACACACATCAAGGACACACCAGCATGAACATTCACATCAAGGACATGCCTGCATGAACACACACATCAAGGACACACCAGCATGAACACACACATCAAGGACACACCAGCATGAACACACACATCAAGGACATGCCTGCATGAACACACGCACACACATCAAGGACACACCAGCATGAACACACACATCAAGGACACACCAGCATGAACACACACATCAAGGACATGCCTGCATGAACACACACACACACACATCAAGGACACACCAGCATGAACACACACATCAAGGACACACCCGCATGAACATACACATCAAGGACACACCAGCATGAACATACACATCAAGGACACACCAGCATGAACACACACATCAAGGACACACCAGCATGAACACACACATCAAGGACACACCAGCATGAGCTTACACATCAAGGACATGCCTGCATGAACACACACATCAAGGACACACCAGCATGAACACACACATCAAGGACACACTAGCATGAACATACACATCAAGGACACACCAGCATGAACACACACATCAAGGACACACCAGCATGAACATACACATCAAGGACACACCAGCATGAACACACACACGCACATCAAGGACACACCAGCATGAACACACACACGCACATCAAGGACACACAAGCATGAACACACACATCAAGGACACACCAGCATGAACACACACACGCACATCAAGGACACACCAGCATGAACACACACATCAAGGACACACCAGCATGAACACACACATCAAGGACACACCAGCATGAACACACACATCAAGGACACACCAGCATGAACATACACATCAAGGACACACCAGCATGAACACACACATCAAGGATATGCCTGCATGAACACACACACATCAAGGACATGCCTGCATGAACACACACACATCAAGGACATGCCTGCATGAACACACACATCAAGGACATGCCTGCAATCTGTGCAGGAACAGCAGTCAACACGTAGCTAGACAATGACAAAAATATGACCATAACTGAGGTAGAATAAACTAAACTACTAAAATAAGGTAGAAAGTGGGATCAATAAACTGGTCTATGTGTTGTCTGCATGCTGGTGGTGGTGTGGGTAACATGTGGGATCAGTAAACTGGTCTGTGTTGTCTGCATGACTGCTAGTTGTGTGGGTAATACATGGGATCAGTAAACTAGTCCATGTGTTGTCTGCATGCTGGTGGTGGTGTGGGTAACATGTGGGATCAGTAAACTAGTCCATGTGTTGTCTGCATGGCTGTTGGTGGTGTGGGTAGCACATGGGATCAGTATACTGGTCCGTGTGTTGTCTGCATGGCTAACATGTGTGGATAACATTTGGGATCCAAGGAACTGTTTCATGTATTGCTGTCAGATGAGACAATCTTCTTCTTCTTCTTCTTTGCGTTCATCCGGAGTGTTTTTTCCCCAGATGTGATTGCTGTGTGTCTGGTTAGGCACCCTTGGGCCGAAACCCTTAGGCCAACACATACAAATTTAGCGTGCATTTTTTTAAAAACCACATTAGCATTCCTGGGAGACTCTCACTGTTGTGGTGCCATCAACATCAAAGCTGGTTACGTTAGAAGGGTTGAAGCTTCACTGTCATGGAAGGCAGGGGCAGTCAATGGACATTTCCCGCCTTTCATAGAGGCTTCCATAATTGCAGAGCTGACACATAGCGCTCTGGTGCTGGGCTCACCAAGGAAATCGCCACGTCCTGCTGATGGCTTTTTAATTCCTCACTTCTGTTTATTGGGCGTTTCGTTCGTCGCAGGCCGCTCTCCACGCAAACCAGGAGCAGTCAGTCTGCAGACGACTTCCACTCAGTGAGCTTTCAGTTTGGATGTGTGTGGACGTTGTGCCCAGAAGACTAGCTAGTCAGAGCTGTTCCCACCTCAAGACAAGACTAGTCAAAGCTCTTCCAGCCTGGAAGACAGGATAGTCAGAGCTGTTCCCACCTTAAGACAAGATAGTCAAAAGCTCTTCCAGCTGGAAGACAGGATAGTCAGAGCACCCGCCTAAAGTTGAATATTTGTGCAACATGTCATGTATTCAGTACTAGCTGACCCGGCCCGGCTTCGCCCAGTCCCTGGTGGGGAGCATCTCATTTAATTCATATAAGTAGTCATATAAGTTCCCGGTCCCGACTGTCTGTCTGTCTGTCTAATAATTTACTGGTTGCAGTTAGAACAACCTTAGATAAACAAAGTCCAACTTACAAAAAGCAATAGAAAGAGCACTTGAAAGATCTTTACAGCTTCCCCCAATAATTAACTTGGGTAAATGGAGCGGCAGCAACAGCAGCAGAAGAAGAAAAAGGAGGAAGAGGGAGGAGGAGCGAGGAGCAGGAGGGTGGAGGAGGGAGGAGGAGGGATGAGGAGGAGGGTGGAGGGTGGAGGAGGGGAGGGAGGAGGAGAAGGAGGATGTAGAGGGAGGAGGAGGAGGTGAAGGGAAGGAGGAGGAGGGATTAGGAGGGGGAGGAGGAGGATGTAGATGGAGGAGGAGGAAGGGGGGGGAGAGGCAGGAGGAGGAGGAGGATTTAGGTGGAGGAGTATAACGCTTATGCCTGTAGATAATTGTAGCGAAAGTGTCCACCTATTTGAGAAATATGCAACAATTTTACAAATATAGCAATGCTATTAGAAGTTATGTCACCTAGCTATATATACATTATAATGTAAATTGAAATATTAAATAATATTAAGTAAAAAACCGTTTTTACACTAACAAACTATGACAGTTGGCAGCACGGGAATGAGAGGAAGGCGTGTAGAAAATTTCATCTCAATCGGATGGACCCAAAAAACACATACATACAGACAGTCTCTTTTATATATATAGATATTTGTGCAACATGTCATGTATTCAGTATATTTGTGACAACATGTCATGTATTCAGTATATTTGTGACAACATGTCATGTATTCAGTATATTTGTACAACATGTCGATGTATTCAAGTATATTTGTACAACATGTCATGTATTCAGTATATTTGTACAACATGTCATGTATTCAGTATATTTGTACAACATGTCATGTATTCAATATATTTGTACAACATGTCATGTATTCAGTATATTTGTACAACATGTCATGTATTCAGTATATTTGTACAACATGTAATGTATTCAGTATATTTGTACAACATGTCATGTATTCAGTATATTTGTACAACATGTCATGTATTCAGTATATTTGTACAACATGTCATGTATTCAGTATATTTGTCCAACATGTGATGTATTCAATATATTTGTCCAACATGTGATGTATTCAATATATTTGTACAACATGTCATGTATTCAGTATATTTGTACAACATGTCATGTATTCAGTATATTTGTGCAACATGTCATGTATTCAGTATATTTGTACAACATGTCATGTATTCAGTATATTTGTACAACATGTCATGTATTCAGTATATTTGTACAACATGTCATGTATTCAGTATATTTGTACAACATGTCATGTATTCAGTATATTTTGTCCAACATGTGATGTATTCAATATATTTGTCCAACATGTGATGTATTCAATATATTTGTACAACATGTCATGTATTCAGTATATTTGTACAACATGTCATGTATTCAGTATATTTGTTCAACATGTCATGTATTCAGTATATTTGTACAACATGTCATGTATTCAGTATATTTGTACAACATGTCATGTATTCAGTATATTTGTACAACATGTCATGTATTCAGTATATTTGTACAACATGTCATGTATTCAGTATATTTGTCCAACATGTGATGTATTCAGTATATTTGTCCAACATGTCATGTATTCAGTATATTTGTCCAACATGTGATGTATTCAATATATTTGTACAACATGTCATGTATTCAGTATATTTGTACAACATGTGATGTATTCAGTATATTTGTGCAACATGTCATGTATTCAGTATATTTGTACAACATGTCATGTATTCAATATATTTGTACAACATGTCATGTATTCAATATATTTGTACAACATGTCTGTATTCAGTATATTTGTACAACATGTCATGTATTCAATATATTTGTACAACATGTCATGTATTCAGTATATTTGTACAACATGTCATGTATTCAGTATAATTTGTGCAAACATGTCATGTATTCGTATATTTGTACAACATGTCATGTATTTCAATATATTTGTCAACATGTCATGTATTCAGTATATTTGTCACAACATGTGATGTATTCAGTATATTTGTTCAAGCATGTCATGTTTCAGTATATTTGTACAACATGTCATGTATTCAGTATATTTGTACACAGTCATGTATTCAGTATATTTGTACAACAATGTCATGTATTCAGTATATTTGTACAACATGTCATGTTTCAGATATTGTCCAACATGTATGTATTCACAATATTGTCCCATTGTATTCATTATATTTGTAGCAACATGTCATGTAATTCAGTATATTTGTACAACATGTCATGTATTCAGTATATTGTGCAACATGTCATGTATCAGTATATTTGTCCAACATGTGATGTATTCAGTATATTTGTGCAACATGTCATGTATTCAGTATATTTGTACAACATGTGATGTATTCAGTATATTTGTGCAACATGTCATGTATTCAATATATTTGTACAACATGTCATGTATTCAGTATATTTGTGCAACACGTCATGTATTCAGTATATTTGTCCAACATGTCATGTATTCAGTATATTTGTGCAATACGTCATGTATTCAGTATATTTGTCCAACATGTGATGTATTCAGTATATTTGTCCAACATGTGATGTATTCAGTATATTTGTCCAACATGTGATGTATTCAGTATATTTGTCCAACATGTGATGTATTCAGTATATTTGTCCAACATGTGATGTATTCAGTATATTTGTCCAACATGTGATGTATTCAGTATATTTGTCCAACATGTGATGTATTCAGTATATTTGTCCAACATGTGATGTATTCAGTATATTTGTCCAACATGTCATGTATTCAGTATATTTGTCCAACATGTCATGTATTCAGTATATTTGTCCAACATGTGATGTATTCAGTATATTTGTCCAACATGTGATGTATTCAGTATATTTGTCCAACATGTGATGTATTCAGTATATTTGTCCAACATGTGATGTATTCAGTATATTTGTCCAACATGTGATGTATTCAGTATATTTGTGCAACATGTCATGTATTCAGTATATTTGTGCAACACGTCATGTATTCAGTATATTTGTCCAACATGTGATGTATTCAGTATATTTGTCCAACATGTGATGTATTCAGTATATTTGTGCAACATGTCATGTATTCAGTATATTTGTGCAACACGTCATGTATTCAGTATATTTGTCCAACATGTCATGTATTCAGTATATTTGTCCAACATGTGATGTATTCAGTATATTTGTCCAACATGTGATGTATTCAGTATATTTGTCCAACATGTGATGTATTCAGTATATTTGTTCCAACATGTGATGTATTCAGTATATTTGTCCAACATGTGATGTATTCAGTATATTTGTCCAACCTGTGATGTATTCAGTATATTTGTCCAACATGTCATGTATTCAGTATATTTGTCCAACATGTGATGTATTCAGTATATTTGTCCAACATGTGATGTATTCAGTATATTTGTCCAACATGTGATGTATTCAGTATATTTGTCCAACATGTGATGTATTCAGTATATTTGTCCAACATGTGATGTATTCAGTATATTTGTCCAACATGTGATGTATTCAGTATATTTGTCCAACATGTGATGTATTCAGTATATTTGTGCAACATGTCATGTACTCATATATTTGTGCAACATGTCATGTATTCAGTATATTTGTGCAACATGTCATGTATTCAATATATTTGTGCAACATGTCATGTATTCAGTATATTTGTGCAACACGTCATGTATTCAATATATTTGTCCAACATGTGATGTATTCAGTATATTTGTCCAACATGTGATGTATTCAGTATATTTGTGCAACATGTCATGTACTCATATATTTGTGCAACATGTCATGTATTCAGTATATTTGTGCAAGATGTCATGTATTCAATATATTTGTGCAGCATGTCATGTATTCAATATGTTTGTGCAACATGTCATGTATTCAGTATATTTGTGCCACATGTCATGTTTCAATAACATGTGATGTCATTCTGTCTGCCAGAGATGGGCCCCACCAGCATATCCCTGCGAGAAGCTCTCACTGAGGAGATCTTGCGGCTGCAGGAGGAGCAGGTCATAGGGGAGCTGTACAACAAGTGGTGGAAGAAGGAGCTCGGTGGGGGAAAGTGTGTGGAAGAGGAGGGATTGCCATCAGGGAAGGCAGCGGAGCTTGGGGTGGAGAATGTAGGCGGAGTCTTTGTGGTACTGATGGGAGGCGTGGTCATCGGCTTCTTCGTCTCCTTGTGTGAGTTCATGTGGAAGGCCCGGAAGAACGCCAAAAAGGATAAGGTAAAACACAAAATATTGTCTTGTTATTTCAGCTTGTTCTTCATATTGTTCAGTCCCAGATGAGTTTACAGGAAATATCTACAGAAAACAATAACCACACAAAGAAAATATGGATGCATGGCATTCACAGAGACAGCATATAAACTTGTAGGTAGAGTGAGCACAGTTGTAGGCTAGAGAAGGCAACAACAACAAAATGTTGGATATACTGAGCCAGAAGCTAGATGAAACGGTGTAAGGCAACAACTGAATGATGACACTCCTGCTCCATTAGAAGCTAGATGAAACAGTGTAAGGCAACAACTGAATGATGACACTCCTGCTCCATTAGAAGCTAGATGAAACAGTGTAAGGCAACAAATGAATGATGACACTCCTGCTCCATTAGAAGCTAGATGAAACAGTGTAAGGCAACAACTGAATGATGACACTCCTGCTCCATTAGAAGCTAGATGAAACAGTGTAAGGCAACAACTGAATGATGACACCCCTACTCCATTAGAAGCTAGATGAAACAGTGTAAGGCAACAACTGAATGATGACACCCCTGCTCCATTAGAAGCTAGATGAAACAGTGTAAGGCAACAACTGAATGATGACACTCCTGCTCCATTAGAAGCTAGATGAAACAGTGTAAGGCAACAACTGAATGATGACGCCCCTACTCCATTAGAAGCTAGATGAAACAGTGTAAGGCAACAACTGAATGATGACACTCCTGCTCCATTACAAGATAGATGAAACAGTGTAAGGCAACAACTGAATGATGACACCCCTGCTCCATCTGAAGACTAACACTGTGGAGATGCTATGAGTCTCCGGTGGATGTCTGCTTTCTTTGAATATTTCCATGTTGACATCTGAAGGTCAAGAAAGAAGAAGAAACATACACTGTGCTACATGTTGATGTCCTAACATATATGAAGTAGAAGAAACATACACTGTGCTGCATGTTGATGTCCTAACATATATGAAGTAGAAGAAACATACACTGTGCTACATGTTGATGTCCTAACATATATGAAGTAGAAGAAACATACACTGTGCTACATGTTGATGTCCTAACATATATGAAGTAGAAGAAACATACACCCTGCTACATGTTGATGTCCTAACATATATGAAGTAGAAGAAACATATACTGTACTACATGTTGATGTCCTAACATATATGAAGTAGAAGAAACATACACTGTGCTACATGTTGATGTCCTAACATATATGAAGTAGAAGAAACATACACTGTGCTGCTTGTTGATGTCCTAACATATATGAAGTAGAAGAAACATACACTGTGCTGCATGTTGATGTCCTAACATATATGAAGTAGAAGAAACATACACTGTGCTATTTGTTGATGTCCTAACATATATGAAGTAGAAGAAACATACACTGTGCTATTTGTTGATGTCCTAACATATATGAAGTAGAAGAAACATACACTGTGCTATTTGTTGATGTCCTAACATATATGAAGTAGAAGAAACATACACCCTGCTACATGTTGATGTCCTAACATATATGAAGTAGAAGAAACATACACTGTGCTACATGGTGATGTCCTAACATATATGAAGTAGAAGAAACATACACTGTGCTGCTTGTTGATGTCCTAACATATATGAAGTAGAAGAAACATACACTGTGCTACATGTTGATGTCCTAACATGTATGAAATAGAAGAAACATACACCATGCTACATGTTGATGTCCTAACATGTATGAAGTAGAAGAAACATACACTGTGCTACATGTTGATGTCCTAACATATATGAAGTAGAAGAAACATACACCATGCTGCATGTTGATGTCCTAACATATATGAAGTAGAAGAAACATATACTGTACTACATGTTGATGTCCTAACATATATGAAGTAGAAGAAACATACACTGTGCTGCTTGTTGATGTCCTAACATATTTGAAGTAGAAGAAACATACACCATGCTACATGTTGATGTCCTAACATATATGAAGTAGAAGAAACATACACTGTGCTGCTTGTTGATGTCCTAACATATATGAAGTAGAAGAAACATACACTGTGCTGCTTGTTGATGTCCTAACATATATGAAGTAGAAGACATATACGCTATGCTACATGTCGATGTCCTAACATGTATGAAGTAGAAGAAACATACACTGTGCTGCATATTAAAGCACCTAGATGGGTACTGAAGAGGGTCAAAGACTAAGATGAGGCAGGTCCTGGATGGCACAGGCGGAAATATCTATACATCAGGATTGTGATCTAGAGACTATTAATCATGAAAACGAATGGGTTGAAGTCCCGGCAGATAGGACGGATGGCACAATGTAGTAACATTGGGTCGAGAGTACACAGAATGGGCAGCGGGTCGCACGGAGTTTGAGGTGCAATTAAGAATCAAACTAATACACATCAAGGTGACATAGTGATCTATACTGATGGGTCAGTGGTGCAAAACAGACGGAGTTTCATTGCGAAGGCTAATGGACGATTCTTGAAAAGGGAGAGCATGGCATATGATTCTACGACCTTCCAGCATGAGAATGGAGGTGGAAGCAGTAACAGCAGCATTCCATTGGTTAGAGGAGATCATTGCAACACACACTGTCTTCACCACGGACTCAAAGTTTATGCTTAGTAAAGTAGAGAAAGTAATGTTTCCTGTGGAATGGCTGACCTTGCTTCAGAGGTCATGGATTGTAAGAATTGTATGGATTGTTTGCCTTGGCCATGCAGGAGTGCAGGGAAATGAACAGGCTATAGGCTGGCAGGGAATGCGCCTCTTGGTGGTAGATTACAGGGACCAGATGGAGAAGGCGGGGGAATAGACTGAGATATGTGGAAAGAATGAGATTGCGGGGGATCGACACTGTTCTGGTAAAATCTCAAAACTGAGGGGGAAGACCAGAAGAACTTTCAATCAGATAGCGGTGGGAACGATTAGTAGTGTGACTCTTCACTGGCTGTTGAACGAGGGAACAGAGTGCACATGGGAATGTCTTGAGTGTAGTTATGTCGGTTCTTAGCTCAACTCAACTCAACTCAAAGTGCCTAGCCAGATTTCTTGAGCATCAATCAATCAATCATGTGCCATGCCGGAAAGCATGGGCGGTCATGACTCGCCATTTCACTCGATCACCAGAGTCGTGGATCAGCTCAGTGTTCCTGTCTCGTCCATGCCATGTGGCCAAGCCATCCAGATATTTTCCTCTCGGTCTTCCTCTTGGTCTGTTCCCCTCGATCTTGCCAGTTGTCACTAAGTTCTCCAGTCCATTTCTTCTCATAACATGTCCAAAATATTTTGACTGTCTACGTCTAATTTCTCTAATCAATTTACGATTTTCATTTGTCTCCTGTAGTACTTGGTCATTGGTTTACCTGTCTGCCCATGGTATTCTTTGCATTTTCCTCAGAAACCACATTTCTGCAGCCATCAGATGTTTTTCAGCTTGACTGCACATTGTCCAAGTTTCAGATCCATACAAAAGAACAGGCTCTATGTATCCTCTCAACACTCTCTTTCTCGTTTCAATTGACATCTTTTTATTGGTCAGAATAGTTTTTCATCTTGCTAAAGGCTACCTTTCGCCATGGCGATTCTTGTTCTAATCTCTTCAAGGCATCTCCCATCAGATGTTATGACTGTTCCGAGATAATTGTACCGATTCACTTATTGAAGAATATCCCCATTTACTTGTATATTACATTGTGGTACTTTGTTCTTCCTAGTGACGACCATAACCTGTGTCTTCTTACAATTTAATTCCAACCCCAGCTGCTCACTGTGTACAACAACCGCTTCTACTAATTGTTGCAGATCCTGTGCATTGTCTGCAATCAATACTGTATCATCTGCATATCTAATGTTATTTATGTTTCATCCTCCAATGCTGATTCCATTTATGTTTTCTACATTTCTGAAAATATTTTCACTGTATAGGGAAAAAAGATCTGGAGACATTACACATCCCTGCCTAAGACCTCTCTTAATAGGTTGATGACGATCAAAAAACAGTGCTCCAGGTCCTGATGGCATAAGATACAACGACATAAATAGGTGTACCGACAATGAGCTAGAGAAACTAGCAGACATGTACAACAACAGTATAGGGAGTGCTAGCATCAAGGAGGAATGGTTACATAGCTATCTGATTCCCTTGCCGAAGCCTGACAAAGACCACAAAAAAATTCAGGGATATCGAATTATAACCATGTAGAATACAGTAGGCAAGCTGCTGGAGAAGGTAATTGCCAGGAAAATATCAAGCCAACTAGAGAGGCAAGGTGTTTTCCCACCTACCCTGGGTGGGTACCGTCCAAAAAGAGAAACCTGGACCAATGCAGCAGTCTTTGCCCATGATGTCTATGAAGGTTTCCACTCAGGCACTGAAACTGTTGCTGCAGCGATTGATCTTGAGGACGCATACAACAGAGTACCACTGGATTTTTTAATGTTTCAGCTTCTTGAACTAAACGTAAGTCCATTCCTCCTTAGTTGGATCGCTGCAGCCCTCTTCCAACGGAAAGTAGTTTTTAGATGTGGCAGTTGGACTTCGGAACCAACAACAATATATCCTGGCCTACCACAGGGATCACCATTATCTCCGGTACTGTTCAACGCCTACACAGTGAGAATCACCAGTGAGCAGATCACTGGACCTGGCAGGACATTGTCATATGCCGATGATGTTTTAGTGTATCGTCAGGGTAAGGATAGAGAGGAGGTTGCTGTGGAACTACAAACCGAACTCAATCGCATAAGTACTTGGTGTGATGAAGCTGGGGCAATGGTCAACCCAACAAAGGCAACAGTGACTTGGTTCTCGTTGAATAATCATATTGTCAACAATCCAACACCAACTGTAATGCTGTGTTCAGAGACGGTGGAAAGAACGCAGGCAATGAATTACCTGGGGATACGGTTTGATCGAAGCCTTGCTTATAATGTGCACATAGACCAGGTGATAACAAAGGCCAAGCGGGGTTTGGCAGCGATGCGGGTGATGGCGGCAGCAAACTGTGAGCAGCGCCATCTATGTCTTCTGTACGAGGGGCTGGTCATGTCTGTTTTGGAGTATGCAATGGCAATCCTGACTCTCAGCCATAAGCAGATAGAAAGGATGGAAAGGATACAGAATGAAGCTATGCGCATTATTCTTGGATGTACAAGAGATACAGCATGCAGGGCGATGCGCTACCTTCTTGATTTTCCAACCATTGAAGAGAGAATGCAAGTTTGCAGGGCACGCGCCTACCTCAGAATTAACGCAAACACACAGCATCCACTGCATAGTGAAATTAGGAAGGTGAAGGGCAGCAGGTTAAAAAGAGGACGGTCGTGGATGGGTCAAGCCGAAGACATTCTTCAACAGGTGTGTTCACTTGAGGACTTAGAACCTGGCGAGGAGTGGGTGCAAGTGCCAACAGACTTCTGCACATCCTTTTCAGTTTGCATCCAACTAGATAGAAAATGCAGACAAGAAATCCGGCTGCTGTTGAGGCTGAAGTACAAGCGTTGATTTTCGAGAATTCGCTAGACAGTGACGCGGTCATCTACACAGATGGGTCGGTCGTCCGACATGTGAGAAGCTCATGGGCCTTTACAGCTCGGGCCGGAGGGAGAATTGTGAAGGAGGACTCTGGTGCTTTCACTGAAACCACAAGTAGCCTGACCATGGAAGTCATGGCAGTAAGTAAAGCAATAACATGGCTCGAGACACAGACATTCACTAGGGCTTGTTTCCTTAGCGACTCAATGAACATGATCAAGAGGATAGAGGAGGGGTCGATCCGAAGAGAATGGTTGCTGCCTCTGAAGCGGTCTCGGCTGGCAAAGATTAGTTTCATCTTCGTGCCAGGTCATGCGGGAGTACAAGGAAATGAGCGGGCTGACAAGCTCGCAGGTGAGGCTACTGTGGAGGGCGGACGCGCCATGGACCAGGCTGACATTCTGAATGCTCTACGAGAAGTGAGACTTTTGCAAGAACCAAGTGATGACTGTGAATCTACAACAATGGCCAGACTGCGAGAGCAGCAAATTAAAAGAGGGGTGGCCAAACAAGAACACTACGCAGGAAGCCAAAGAAGATTGATAAACCAACACAGAACTGGCGTCGTTAGCCGCTACACGCTGCGGGATTTGCTGAGGAGGGGATCCGAGCACTTATGGACTGAATGGTCCGATGTGCAACGAGGATGATCTGTCGACTAACTAACTAACTAACTTTTTTTAAATTTTTTAAAA
>JACEFZ010014892.1:174846-243967 GCA_014155875.1 Cepaea nemoralis | reverse complement strand
TTAATAGGTCATAGTGTAGTTGAGATGGACCAATATCAGAAGCATGTACATGGGATTGTCTTCTCCTCTCCCTCCATTTACCTCAGTGAAGTAGTGGGGGGAGATGTACAGACTTTTTATGTGATATTTCTAATGTTATTTGAAATGTTGCTGTTCATTTCTGTAAAGTTGTTCTTGATACTATCATTCTTTTACGTGGTCTTCCCCTTGCTCTGTATCCATCATATTTCTTCAATGTGGATCTCTGTGGCAGATGGTACCAGGGCATTCTGGTGAGGTGGCCAAACCATTTCATCTGTTGTTCTTTAATTTGTTGTTTTTTTTGCGCTCACTCACTTTGAATTCAAGCGTAGTCCATACACACTACTTCCAGTATTGCTGAACTGAATTTTGCATGTGGATTAGCTTTCCCTATTAACAGTGTCCCTCACCATTAGGCGAACTCTGACTTCAGAGGTACTTGTAATTTACGTCCCCAAGTCAAGGACAACAGGTCAACATTTCAGTCCAACTGTCCAGTGTAGGGGTTGAATCCCTAACCTTGGCATCAGCACACCGGATCTTTAAGAACATGCATTCTTATCCATTCGGCCATGCTGACCTGAGTTGTTCTTTAATGAAGTGCATAACTGGTTTCAGGCCTAGTCTTCTAATTTCCTTGTTCCTAATTCTATCATGGAATTGTAATAATGAGTATTGTAACAAAGAAACCCGAGGACAGAGTGATTGAATAAAACATTGTGTTTCCACCTGTATATATGTCCAGAATTTAAGTGTAGTCAAGCCCATTTCATTCACATATATGCTACAGAATACATATCTCTATGTATCCACAAGCCGTCAGCATTTCCCGCAGCTGCTAGTTTATAGCCAAATGATCACGAAATGCAAAAAAAAAACCAAAAAACACAGCACCTGATAATTCATTACAACCCTCTGCTGTGTGTCCACCGTGACGAGGTAGAGGGGCTTGTGCGTCCCAATGACCCCAAGAGCTATGCCGACGGTAGCACAGCTACTGGTAGGGCCACCCATGTCGGACAGGTCAAGGGAGAGGGACCAGACGAAGAGACACACAAACCTGCTGCCTTGTAGGTAGACTGGGGACAGTCAAAGGCTAGGGAAAGCACCCCGAATACATGCTTGTCGAAATCGGATGTACTGAGCCACAGGCTTGACAAAGCAGTGCAACGTAAACCTGCTGCCTTGTAGGTAGACTGGGGACAGTCAAAGGCTAGGGAAAGCATCCCGAATAAATGCTTGTCGAAATCGGATGTACTGAGCCACAGGCTTGACAAAGCAGTGCAACGTAACTTAATTCATGATGTCACAAATCAAAATTAATCGTTATGGTGCTAATCCCGTGAAGTCCCATCAGGCGGCGATAGTGCCGGGCCCCCTGCCTCGAGGGGGTCCACCCATGACTACTGGTGGTCACCTTCCCCTGTGCTGTGGAGTCAAGGCACAGAGGAGTAGGTTAAGAGCTATTGACCAAATACCCCGGACACTCAACATACTACAGTGGAATGCCGAAGGAGTTTACAAGAAGAAAGACTCCCTAACACAGCGTCTTCATAAAGATAGAATAGATGTGGCATGCATTCAAGAGACACACCTCAACGCCAATCACAAATTCTCAGTCAGAGGATATCAGGCCACACGTTTCGACCGCGAAGGACACAAAGGAGGAGTTCTAATACTTACACGAAACACAATACCTTGCAGCGAAGTATCTGTGATCTCTGACAACCAAACGGAAATTATAGGTGTTGATATAATGATAAAGGACTGTGAAAATAAGAATCTACAATCTGTATAGCCCAGCAGATAAGGACCTTACACTCTCAAATATGAAAATAACTGACACAAACTGCATTATTGTTGGAGACTTTAATAGCCGTTCAGAAAGATGGGGATACCCAGATACTGACAAAAGAGGAGATGAATTGGAGGACTGGGAAATAGACTCAAATCTCCATCTACTCAACAAAGCGGATGACACACCGAGCTTCTACTCCAGAAGATGGCTTACCACTTCTACTCCAGACTTAGCTTTCTGCACAGGAGACATCCTCCACAAAATCGATCGCCATGTGCTGGACCAATTAGCAGGTAGTGACCACAGACCAATCAAGCTTGTAATGAATATGGAGTATGTTCCACAGGAGCAAAAGCCCTTGCCCCGCTGGAATTACAAACGAGCAGATTGGGACAGATTTGCCATACTAACAGACAAATATTGTGAAAACATAAATACACGATATGGCAACATAAAGCAAATGGTGGAAAGTCTAAACAGAGCGATAATACAGGCAGCCACTGAGTCCATTCCAAGAGGAGCGAGGAAAAATTACAAACCATACTGGACTGAAGAACTACAAAGTTTGGAGGACAAAGTTGAAGATGCCAGGAAGACAGCAGAGAGAGAACAAACAATTGAAGCGAACATCTCTCTCAAAGCCATCTCAGCAAAATATAAAAGAACAGTAAATCAAACAACAAGAGATTGTTGGAGGGAAAAAACAGAAAACCTGAATTTTGACAGGGATGGAAACAAACTATGGAAACTAGTGAAAGCCATGAACAATGAAGGACCTAGAAACAAACAAATAACAATTAAACAAGGAAATGCCTTGCTTACAGGAAAAAAGGCTGCAAATGCACTAATGGAACACTATGCAAATGCAAACCACATTGATATTACAACCGAACAGAAGAAAGCAATCAAAGACAAACAGATACATCATAGAAATACAGAGACAGCAGCAGAATATATGATGGCAAATCTAACAATGGAAGAAATGGAACAGGCAATGAATACCCTAAAAAAGAAGAAATCACCAGGAAAGGATGGAATCACAAATGAAATGCTAATAGGACTAGGCACCAAGGCAAAGAAGAAACTACTAGCAGTCCTAAATAACAGCTGGAAGAGAGGAATAGTCCCACAGGCATGGAAGGAAGCTATACTAATACCAGTCCCAAAGAAAGGAAAAGACCTGGAAGAACCAAATGGCTATCGACCTATCAGTCTACTTAGCTGTGTAGGAAAATTAATGGAACGCATTATCAATGGCAGGCTAACATGGCATCTGGAAGAAAACAAACTCTTAACACCTCACCAAGCAGGATTCAGAAAGTACAGATCCACTGAAGATCAAATAACCTATATAGCTCAGGAAATAGAGGATGCCTTCCAAGAGAAAAAGCACACACTAGCAGTCTGGATAGATTTAGAAAAAGCATTTGATAAAGTATGGAAGGAAGGACTGAAAGTAAAACTGCAAAACATGCATGTTTGTGGAAAAATGTATAAATGGATCAGCCACTACCTTGAGAACAGAACTGCCAGGACAAAAGTACAAGGACAAACAAGCAAAATGATGCTGCTGGAGCAAGGTGTCCCCCAAGGAGGAGTTCTTCTCACCAACATTATTCCTAGCATATATAAATGACATCACAGAAAATTTTCCAGCCAGAGTACACACATCCTCCTTTGCAGATGACCTAGCCATATGGACATCTGAAGAATATATTAGTACAGCTAACAGCAGAATACAGCAAGCCTTATTAGCGCTAGAGGACTGGTCAAAATCATGGCTAGTGAAGATAAGTGAGGAGAAAACAACATGCACAGTGTTCTCCCTCTCAAATAAAACTCAGCAACCTAAGCTGGTATTGAATGGAAAAATATTGCGCCATGAAGAAAATCCAAACTATCTAGGAGTCACCTTTGATCGTCGCCTGACATGGAAGACACAGGTTGAGAAAAATCGAACAAGAGCAAGGCAGAGAATGGCAATCATGAAAAAGCTTGCTGGTACAACGTGGGGAGCAGATGAGAAAGTTCTCAAGAAGTTATATACTGGACGGGTGAGGCCAGTACTGGAATATGGCATTGCAGCTTGGGCAACAGCAGCTAAGTCAAACTTTAACAAAATAAGTAGAGTCCAAAACCAAGGAATGCGAATCATAACTGGAAGCCTGAAGACAACGCCTATTAATGAACTAGAAAAGATCACTTGTTTACAACCAATGCAGGATAGAAGAGATAGCAGAGCCCAGCAACAAGCAGAAAAATTCAGAAGATTGACAGACCACCCTATGTACAACAGATTTAATGGTTTTGGAAAGGGAAGACTGAAGCGTAGCAACTTTGTAGAAACTGCAAAACGAAGGATTAGGGTAGATCCTATACTTAACATATCAACAGTCAAGCCCATACACAATGCACACAAGTTCCCAGCTTGGAGACAGCAGCAACTGCCTGAGATGATAGAAAACATTCCTGGTATTGAGAAAAAGAACACTCAGCATGAAACCGAAAGAAGAGAAATAACCCTAAACTACATAAAAGAACATTACCCAAGCAGCAATTGGACCCATGCATATACAGATGGATCAGCCAAAAATTCAATAGAGAATGGAGGAGGAGGAATTCTCCTAAATTTAAAAAATGGAGTGAAAAAAAACACATTCAATGGCAACTGGAAAATTTTCAAGTAACTTCAAAGCGGAGGCAGAGGCTCTGAAAACTGCAGCAGAAATGCTCCTGATGGAGGAAAATAAAGAGAAGCAAATAGCTATCTTCACAGATGCAAAGTCAGCTGTCTCAATACTGAAGAGCAATAACAGCACAGAACTAACTGACCTAAGAGCAGCACTCCATGGTCTATGCCAGAAATCCAAAAAAGTTGTAATACAGTGGATCCCATCACATTGCAGTATACCTGGAAACGAAGAGGCTGACAGACTGGCAAAAGAGGGCGGACGACTACCACAGCCTGACATAGACATAACCTATAATGAGGCAAAGAGGTTGATAAAAAGCACTTATAGAACCAAATGGGAATCAGAGCATCCAGGCCATCAGAAGGATGATGCATATTACAAACTCGACCGAAGAGAACAAGTAGCAATCTTCAGACTCCGCACAGGACATATGTCAGAGTCCAATGTAGTGCCAGCAGAGATGCAGGGACATCGTTACGCCCGCCAGGCGAATAGTTCCTAGCAGGGATGCCGTAACATCGTTACGCCTGCCAGGCGAGTATTAGTTACCTGCCTGCGAGGTTGCCGGCTGACAGACAGCCAGCGGTCAGGCAAGGACAAAGCAGGACGCACGCAGGCCTCGTGAAGCCACTTGAGGTGGACAGGCGCGTTGCGAGAAATAGCCAGACAGCTCTGGGACGTGGATGTCAGGGTCTTAAACCTGGCTCGTTAACCTAACACATGTGAGACAGTACAAATACAACGTGATTTGACTTGAGACTCAACGACACGAAGTTTCGATGGATTTACTCACAGATCACGATCTAGAGATGATCATCACAATACGTAAGTTATCACAATACACTTACAAGCAACCCACAGCTTACAATCAGTCTCTCAAGATGTACAGACACTCGACTTTCGGGCAACAGAACTACACAAGCCTTTCTCCCATCATACGTCCAGTCGAGTCCACGTCCCAGAGCTGTCTGGCTATTTCTCGCAACGCGCCTGTCCACCTCAAGTGGCTTCACGAGGCCTGCGTGCGTCCTGCTTTGTCCTTGCCTGACCGCTGGCTGTCTGTCAGCCGGCAACCTCGCAGGCAGGTAACTAATACTCGCCTGGCGGGCGTAACGATGTCCCTGCATCTCTGCTGGCACTACATTGGACTCTGACAACATAACAGGCTGAAATACCACTTGTTCAATAAACTAAAGATAGGAGATACCGATGAATGTAATTGTAGAACTGGAAAAATGACAGCAAAACATTTGCTGCAGGATTGCCCAACGTATGCAGAACAGAGAAAGATATTTTGGCCGACACCTGCTTCATTTGAGGACAAGCTCTATGGAGATATCAACAAGCTAAAGTTGACCGCAGATTACTTTAACTACATACAGGTTGACATTTAAAGGTGCATGAAGACCCAGAGGCATGAAATGGAATATTGCTTGGATAGCAAATCCATTATGTGGAAAGTAAAAATCGAAAGCTCGCTGTGTGGGCTTCATAAAACGTGGAAAAGTGTCCTAGTGGCATGAAATGGAATATTGCTTGGATAGCAAATCCATTACGTGGAAAGTCCGAATCAAAAGCCCATTGTGTGGGCTTCATAAAAGGTGGAAAAGTGTCCTAGTGGCATGAAATGGAATATTGCTTGGATAGCAAATCCATTACGTGGAAAGTCTGAATCAAAAGCCCACTGTGTGGGCTTCATAAAAGGTGGAAAAGTGTCCTAGTGGCACGAAATGGAATATTGCTTGGATAGCAAATCCATTACATGGAAAGTCCGAATCGAAAGCTCACTGTGTGGATGTTATCTGCAGACTGCATACTTCTGGTTTCCGGAAGAACAGCCTATGGTGAACGGAAGGCCCAATATACGGAAGTGAGGCTAAGCAGCCATGTGCAGGACGTGACGATTCCTTGGGTGAGCCCAGTACCAGAGCTCTATGTATCGGCTCTGCAAGTATGGAAGCCTCCTTGGATGGCGGGGAATGCCCATGGTCTGCCCCTGCCTTCCCTTGAGGGCTGACCAGGATCTTTGGCTGTTCTATATGGACCAGCTGGGATGGGGGATAACACAACAGTGAGAGTCAAACGTCCTAAGAAACCCCCGGGAAGGTTAACCCGGTCAACAAATGCCCGCAGAAGTCGGATGTGTCGGCCTAACGGCGCAAGAACGCAGCTCTGCTGTAAACAGGCACAACGCAATCACATCCAAAAAAAAACTCCGGATGAACGAAGAAGAAGTAGAAGAATTCATTACAAGCAACTAGATAGTTGTTTATAAGAATATTTTGCTTATTGTATAATACAATTCTCACCATTCTGATTATCTTCTTCATGTCTGATTGACATCTGTCACTGTGTGCTATTACATGATCAGTTAGATGACACTCTGCATTTACTTCTTTCCCTTATCTTTATATCAATATTTGATTGTTCATCTGCGCTGCCTATTACACAAACCCCCATCATGCAGACTGAGGTGTCCCAGATTCTCATGTACCCACACGTCATAGTGAAACAACAAGGAATTTGTGAAGATGTGGGTTATTCACTCCTTCTGACCTACTTTCAGTGGAAACCATAGCCAGGCAAGTTACAACCCCCACGGAAGAGACATAACCACACACACAGAGACCAGTAGAGCAACTGCAGACGTGCTCCAGTCTTCTCCAACAGATGACCTGTAACTGTAGTGAACTTCTGCTCTGTGTTAGGACAAGAGTTGATGGCAGAGAACTATGACCTGTAACTGTAGTGAACTTCTGCTCTGTGTTAGGACAAGAGTTGATGGCAGAGAAAAGAACTAATCACCCTACATCTCTGATTCAAATGACATAATATACTAGACCCAGCAATATGGTCTGATGTGTCAGTTACTTGACCTATGCTTGGTGAATATATATTTCTGAATCCTACAGTGCAGCAGTCTGCCTGGCCATGGGGGATCAATGTGCTTAAACTTCCGGGGCACTGATGGTGGGTGGGTGGGTGGAAGTGGGGGAGGGGGTGTAGAAGGTTCATTCCCAACATGGTCAGTTGAACTTAAATGTTGACTTCCTGTTCAGATCAGAAAGCAATGGCAAGCTACTGAATGTAAACTTGCCAAGAAAGCTAATCTGAGGTTGGAGTTGATGGCAACATTCTGCACAGGACATGCAACATTTTACCAGTGCAGATTCAATCATCATCATGTGCCACGCTGACAAGTGTGGGCGGTCAAGTGTTGCCATCTCATACGATCACCAGAGTTATGGATCAGCTCAGTGTTCCTGTCTCGACTATGCCATATGGCCAAGCCATCCAGAAATTTACCTCTATGTCTTCTCTTAGTTCTTTCCCCCCCCACAATCTTGCCAGCTGTCACCAAGTTCTCTAGTTTATTTCTTCTCATAATGTGCTCAAAAAATCTTGACTGTCTACATCTAATTTCTCTAATCAGATTCAATGGCTGGTGACACACTCTGTCTATACTCCACAGTTGTGTGATCACGTGGGTGACAGACCTGGCTACATCTAATTGTACGTAACTGAGGTATCTTGCTGGTACAGCAATCACTACAAAGCATATTTGTTGTCTGGTCAATGACTGTATGTAACTGAGGTCTCTTGCTGGTACAGGAATCACTACAAAGCATATTTGTTGTCTTGTCAATGACTGTATGTAACTGAGGTATCTTGCTGGTACAGCAATCACTACAAAGCATATTTGTTGTCTTGTCAATGACTGTATGTAACTGAGGTATCTTGCTGGTACAGGAATCACTACAAAGCATATTTGTTGTCTTGTCAATGACTGTAACTGAGGTATCTTGCTGGTACAGGAATCACTACAAAGCATATTTGTTGTCTTGTCAATGACTGTATGTAACTGAGGTATCTTGCTGGTACAGGAATCACTACAAAGCATATTTGTTGTCTTGTCAATGACTGTATGTAACTGAGGTATCTTGCTGGTACAGGAATCACTACAAAGCATATTTGTTGTCTTGTCAATGACTGTATGTAACTGAGGTATCTTGCTGGTACAGGAATCACTACAAAGCATATTTGTTGTCTTGTCAATGACTGTATGTAACTGAGGTATCTTGCTGGTACAGCAATCACTACAAAGCATATTTGTTGTCTTGGTCAATGACTATGTAACTGAGGTATCTTGCTGGTACAGGAATCACTACAAAGTATATTTGTTGTCTGGTCAATGACTGTATGTAACTGAGGTATCTTGCTGGTACAGCAATCACTACAAAGCATATTTGTTGTCTTGTCAATGACTGTATGTAACTGAGGTATCTTGCTGGTACAGGAATCACTACAAAGTATACTTGTTGTCTGGTCAATGACTGTCTGTTTCTGCCTGTTCTACTCGCTATATCACAGATCAACCAGTAGCCATGTAGTTGGCATGCCCATCTCTGTCACAGGTATGGGTCCAAACCCCACTAAGGCTGAGATCAAACAAGCCTGTTGATCACTTCAACAAACAGTCAGGCTCTGTGGTATTTCGTTCTCAGCATTACACAATTCTTCCTGGTTGATGCTGCACCTTTCTCTCTCTTTTTCTCAAGTAGAATCTTAAACACTACTATTTCTCCCTCTCAGTTGGAGATCTAGATATAACATCACAATTCCTCTCTTCACTGTTGCAGATCTAGACAAGAAAATACCACTTCTCTCCTCATTTACAGTTAGAGATTTGGACTTAAAAACATCACCAACCCTCTCTTCACAGTTGGGAGATCTAGACAAGAAAACGCCACTCATCTCTTTCAGCTGGAGATCTAGACTCAAACATCACCCCTCTTCTCTTTCAGTTTGAGATCTAAACATCACCCCTCTTCTCTTTCAGCTGGAGATCTAGACTGAAACATCACTCCTCTTATCTTTTAGTTGGAGATCTAAACATCACCCTTCTCTTTCAGCTGGAGATCTAAACATCACCCCTCTTCTCTTTCAGCTGGAGATCTAGACTCAAACATCACCCCTCCTCTCTCACAGTTACAGACACACTTACCTGTGGCCCCCAAAGGATGTCCTTTAGAAATAAGCCCACCACTTGGATTAACCACGAACTTCCCTCCGTATGTGTTGTCTCCTCGGTCAACAAATGCGCCGCCTTCACCTGAAAGCACATTCATGTACCCTCCCTTGGTGTCAACAATTTGAGAAAGACAATGAAGATTGTGTACAGCACTCTCCTATGCTCTATTGTAAGGAAGTGATTGCATGGATACATGTATGCATACACAGACTATGGTACAAGAAAGTATTGCCATAACTTTGATGCAGAAATCCAGGCACTCAAGATAGCAACAGAGAAATTACTAAATACCAGCCAAGGTACACATCTTGTGGTGCTATTGACAGATTCAAAATCAGTATTTGAGGTGTTCCTGTCTGGGAAATTACCAGTACTAATGACACTCCTATCTGAACTAGGCAGTCAGCATAAGCTCACCATGCAGTGGATACTATCTTATTGTGGAGTACCTGGAAACGAGACAGCTGATCAACTAGATAAGGAAGAAGCAAAGAAGAACAGCCTGAGTGCCCGTTACATACCACCAAAAGAAAAAAATGATAAAATCAGTCAGAAAGCCACAAACACTATTTTAAGACACTTACCACTTTATGGACAGGACCAAAACAAATCATCATTCTGCATCTCAGAACAGGACACAATAGGTTACGCAACCACATGTATACACAATTCAAGATTGGCGAATCAGGCATGTGCACATGTGGATTGGCACCGCAGACAACAGAGCACATACTCCAAGACTGGAAAAAATTGTACATATCTAGGCAAACCTTCTGGCCTGGAGAAACAACAGTGGAAGATAAAACTCTATGGACCAATGAGTGAACTAAATGAGATAGTAAAGTTGATACAAGAAACAACATTGCAGATATAGACAAATTTCAAGCAAAAGGAAGAAGAAGAAGAATATAGCAGAAAGACACTAGTGTGAAGCAGTGGGAGCAAAATGCTTTGCGTTGATTTCATTGGTATGAGCATCAGCCATTCACAAAGCAATGGCAAACTACTAAATGTAAAATTACCTCGTAAATCACAAACAGGCAATAAATGCTGGGACTGATTGCAACACCTTGTAAAGGACATGCAACTAACGTCAGTGTTCAGTGCTTTATGTCCTGATCTGATGATTGCCTGTGTTGTGTGATCAAGACAGTAATTGTTGGTAGAGTTTTCTATGATAAAATCACCAGCCCCAACAATAATCCATGAAAATGCCAGCCCGTGTGCATAGGCAGAATGGAACAACAGTTAGAAAATAGGACAGCGAAACACATCTCTAAATGAATAAGGAAATAAACACTAGAAAATTCTGGCAATCTGATTAACCTTACCATCATCTTCATTACCTCATTACCACACCTTTAATAGAATCTGGGCATGTGGCAGACAAAGAGGATATCAGTGTGCTCTGTACTATACATAACCAGAAGTTAAGAGAGATGCAGAGGCTTGTGCTATACACACTGGTCAATCAAAATTATGCAAGCAAAAAGACATTGGCCTCTTTAAAACTATTGTGGTGACAGTGAAACTTATTATTTATTTTGTGTTTGCTCGCTATGAGCTCAAGGCTACTATATCTGGTGCACTGGACTAATTTTGTGTGGATTCATCCATCATATACCATGCCGATAAGCGTGGGCAGTCATGATTCGCCATCTCACTCAATCACCAGAGTCATGGATCAGCTCAGTGTTCTTGTTTCGACCATACCACGTGGTCAAGCCATCCAGGTATTTACTTCTCTACCTTCTCCGTGTTCTCCTCCCCTCGATCTTGCCAGTTGTCACCAAATTCTCCAATTTATTTCTTCCCGTAATGTGACCAAAAAATGTTGACTTCTAAGTCTAATTTCTCTAATCAGTGTGTGGATTAGCTTTCCCTATTACTTATGAAACTGTGGTTTGTGTATTTTAGTTAACAAGATTGATTAAACTACTTCAATATTTGTTGGAACGTTTTTCTGTAGTATGCTCCTTATATGATGTAGCAAAATATGCCAGACAATAAATTATGCAATATATTGTTGCGTCTTCATTATTCAAATAATCCATGTATTTACCCACAGGAACTTACCAATGCCACACAGCCCAAGAGCTTCGTAGGTGATCAGCTCATTGCAGGAGAAGCAATCATGCAGTTCAACAACTTGGACATCAGATGGCTTCAATCCTGCAATGCAAGATTTAACAATGAAGAGAATCTAGCATAAACATAAAGCAATCATATAACAAACACGCAGGTCAGCTTGGCCAAACGGGTAATAGCATTCATGAGGGCCCCCACAGGGTTCATTTACCACCAGGCAAACTGACACTCTAGACAGCTGGCCACCAAGTGTTTCTGATGACACACTTATAATTGTGTTCTTTAGATCTGACTAGACAGCTGTACAACAACTCTAAGAAGCACCGTACCACATCAACACAGATGTAAGACATACCTCAACGAACCACACTGACATGGATGTAAGACATACCTCAACGAACCACACTGACAGGGTTGTAAGACATACCTCAATATACCACATCACATGTATTTCTAACACATACAACTGGCACTTTACCTGCTTTCTGAAAGACTTTCTGAGCTGTTTTTGCAGCCATGTCAAAGCCAATCTGAAAAGTATGAGAACATAACTGTTTATCACAGGCTTAAGTGAAACCACCACACAAGTTCCTCTACTGCTACAAGGAACCGTGTCACAGTGCTATATCATATTAATGACAGCTCAGAGAAGACAGAACAAGACAGACGGAAGACAAGGACAAAGATGAGTGTACAGGGTAACGACAATTCACAACAGGTGACCAGGGATTTGTGTGAACATGATTCGGAAGGGTGTTTCCGCTCACATGACTGGCAGGAAAACAAGAGGTCAGTCAGACCCGGGACCCACGATTTTATATCTAAAAATGTTGCTTTGTTTTTGCCAACTTGTTAATGATTGAATGCATGTAGTTAAGGAATTGGTAATAGTATAGCAAAAGCCTCCCCTTAATCAGACTTTTCTTTTCCAGAATAAGCAATATTAAACACCCCCCCCCCCCCCTGGGAAGGTTAACCAGGTCAACAGATGCCCGCAGAAGTAAGATGTGTCGGCCTAACGGCGCAAGAATGCAGCTCTGCTGTAAACAGGCACAACGCAATCACGTCTGAAAAAAACTCCGGATGAACGCAGAAGAAGAAGAAACACTTCCCTAGCATCCTGACGGTCTCCATGGCGAAGGCGTTACAATGTGATTCGCAATCTCGTATACCCAGGTTCGAAACACTGTGGTGCTGGTTTTTTCGAAAATGGTATAGGTGCCGGTCGTTCAGAAAGCAATGGCAAACTACTGAACGTAAAATTTGCCCAGGAATCATGAACAGCCAAAATGCTGGGGTTGACTGCTATATCCTGTGAAGGACATGCAACTAAGAAATGCGAGATTACAAACCGCGTCATAACACCTTCACCATGAAGCCGACTACAACATATTTAACATGACATGTCATTATTCTAAGTCCGGTGCTGCATGATACGTCTGCTGACTGCCATACATTTCCTATTGCTACAAAATCGCCTTTTGTGTTCCTGTGTTAATTTCTCCACGTGTTCCCACAGCTTTGTCTACATTATTGAGTTAACAGGAATATGAGTCCAACTCTTGTAATATCTCCATGTGATCCCACAGCTTTGCCTACTTTGCTGAGTACATAGGAATAAGAGTCCCACTCTGGAAAGGGCATCTTGCTGCTAGCCCCTGATTTGTATAGACCAACTGGCACTGAGGCAGACCTGTGGCAAATAACACATCGGCCATTCTCACACCCAAAGACAGATGCTGGCATCCATGGGAGGCTGGGTCAACCTGGACAATAACAGTTGTGTGCCCTTGGCAGGATGTTGCCATCAACCCCAAGGATAGGTGGATTTTTTAGGCAAGTTCACGTTCAGTAGTTTGCCATTGCTTTCTGAATGGGAAGTCAATGGTACTGACTAGTTTAGGGGTTGAACCCTTTACCCGTCGTCAGCACACCCACAGTTTAACCCCCACGGCCACGTGGCCGCCAAAATAAATATAAAGATGTTATTTTCTGGCAGGAATGTAATCAAACTAACACTGACCATTTTGATGCAGTTGCCCTCAGAAAAGACACTGGGCTCATCAGTCCCTAGCTCCATGGCCAGGATCTCCACTGCCTGGGCTTCCAGGCCATTCTTTTTCACAAAGTCCTCGCTGGCCAAGATGGCACAACCTGCTCCGTCAGACGTGGGACTAGTAATACAAAATATACAAGCTTTCATCAGAGAGCATATTATAATTTCAACAAGACTTTCTGGGTTGTTTTTTTTTTCTACCTCTAAAACCATCTCTATCCTGATAATACTTTGTTTAAAATCTCTTCTTCTATCCTGTGATGTGAAATACACGACAATATTGTTTAGTCTTTCCTCTTCTAGCCTGTGATGTAGAGGTACAATACACTCTTGTTAGTCATATGTCAGGGAGTGCAGAGTTGTTTCCAAGGCACCAGGGCCAGGTTCTATACTGGCCAAGATCTATTGACGCATCCTCATCGAGCGTCCTGGGCAACAGGTCCCTTCGGGGTCCTGGCTAAAGTCAGTAGGATCGCCGATTCCTCCGAAGTCGGAGAGTGTCTTTTACAGAATGTTGCATTCAATCCTGTCATTTATGGCCTGTTTGTGACTTACTAGGCAAATATAGTTCATTAGTTTGCCATTGCTTTCTGATTGCCCGAAGTCTCACACCATGAAAATAAACTCAAAGTGGTCTATTCTGCATTTCCCTTGGCTGATTTCAACCTCTTGACTCGTTATGTCAGGGATTTATGAAACTGTACATCTTTATACCCTCTAATCTACAGGCGCTGGTTCTCCATGAGTCTTGCCATGAATTGGACAACACGACTGCAACATTCTGTATATAACTGTTCCATTGTAGATGTCCATAGGACGCTAGCATAGACAATTACTGTCTTCACAGGATAGGCCAGCATCTCTCGGCATATGTAATGCAAACACTTGTAACACCACCTCCGATAGATTACACAGAATACTTGTAATATCACCCCTTAAAGATTACACACAACACTTGTAATATCACCCCTTAAAGATTACACACAACATTTGTAATATCACCCCTGAAAGATTACACACATTTGTAATATCACCCCTGGAATATTACACACAACACTTCTTGTAATATCACCCCTGGAAGATTACACCCAAAACTTGTAATATCACCCCTGGAAGATTACACACAACACTTGTAATATCACCCCTGGAAGATTACACACAACACTTGTAATATCACCCCTGGAAGATTACACACAACACTTGTTGTAATATCACCTGTGGGACATGACACACAACACTTGATGTAACACCACCTGTGGGAGATAACACACAACACTTGTTGTAATATCACCTGTGGGAGATGACACACAACACTTGTTGTAATATCACCTGTGGGACATGACACACAACACTTGATGTAACACCACCCGTGGGAGATAACACACAACACTTGTTGTAATATCACCTGTGGGAGATGACACACAACACTTGTTGTAATATCACCTGTGGGAGATGACACACAACACTTGTTGTAATATCACCTGTGGGAGATGACACACAACACTTGTTGTAATATCACCTGTGGGAGATGACACACAACACTTGTTGTAATATCACCTGTGGGACATGACACACAACACTTGATGTAATATCACCTGTGGGAGATAACACACAACACTTGTTGTAATATCACCTGTGGGAGATGACACACAACACTTGTTGTAATATCACCTGTGGGAGATAACACACAACACTTGTTGTAATATCACCTGTGGGAGATGACACACAACACTTGTTGTAATATCACCTGTGGGAGATAACACACAACACTTGTTGTAATATCACCTGTGGGACATGACACACAACACTTGATGTAATATCACCTGTGGGAGATAACACACAACACTTGTTGTAATATCACCTGTGGGAGATGACACACAACACTTGTTGTAATATCACCTGTGGGAGATAACACACAACACTTGTTGTAATATCACCTGTGGGAGATGACACACAACACTTGTTGTAATATCACCTGTGGGAGATAACACACAACACTTGTTGTAATATCACCTGTGGGAGATGACACACAACACTTGTTGTAATATCACCTGTGGGAGATGACACACAACACTTGTTGTAATATCACCTGTGGGAGATAACACACAACACTTGTTGTAATATCACCTGTGGGAGATGACACACAACACTTGTTGTAATATCACCTGTGGGAGATGACACACAACACTTGTTGTAATATCACCTGTGGGAGATAACACACAACACTTGTTGTAATATCACCTGTGGGACATGACACACAACACTTGATGTAATATCACCTGTGGGAGATAACACACAACACTTGTTGTAATATCACCTGTGGGAGATGACACACAACACTTGTTGTAATATCACCTGTGGGAGATGACACACAACACTTGTTGTAATATCACCTGTGGGAGATGACACACAACACTTGTTGTAATATCACCTGTGGGAGATAACACACAACACTTGTTGTAATATCACCTGTGGGAGATAACACACAACACTTGTTGTAATATCACCTGTGGGAGATGACACACAACACTTGTTGTAATATCACCTGTGGGAGATGACACACAACACTTGTTGTAATATCACCTGTGGGAGATAACACACAACACTTGTTGTAATATCACCTGTGGGAGATGACACACAACACTTGTTGTAATATCACCTGTGGGAGATAACACACAACACTTGTTGTAATATCACCTGTGGGACATGACACACAACACTTGATGTAATATCACCTGTGGGAGATAACACACAACACTTGTTGTAATATCACCTGTGGGAGATGACACACAACACTTGTTGTAATATCACCTGTGGGAGATAACACACAACACTTGTTGTAATATCACCTGTGGGAGATGACACACAACACTTGTTGTAATATCACCTGTGGGAGATAACACACAACACTTGTTGTAATATCACCTGTGGGAGATGACACACAACACTTGTTGTAATATCACCTGTGGGAGATGACACACAACACTTGTTGTAATATCACCTGTGGGAGATGACACACAACACTTGTTGTAATATCACCTGTGGGACATGACACACAACACTTGATGTAATATCACCTGTGGGAGATAACACACAACACTTGTTGTAATATCACCTGTGGGAGATAACACACAACACTTGTTGTAATATCACCTGTGGGAGATGACACACAACACTTGTTGTAATATCACCTGTGGGAGATGACACACAACACTTGTTGTAATATCACCTGTGGGACATGACACACAACACTTGATGTAATATCACCTGTGGGAGATAACACACAACACTTGTTGTAATATCACCTGTGGGAGATGACACACAACACTTGTTGTAATATCACCTGTGGGAGATAACACACAACACTTGTTGTAATATCACCTGTGGGAGATGACACACAACACTTACCAACACTGCAACTTTGTTAAGGGATAGTAAATCACTGGTGACTGTTGAATCTCCTCAAAGCTGTACTCTGTCTGAAACTGGGAATACCTGTGTACAAACGATCAAAGGAAACATCAAACAATTTCAGTTAAAATAGAGGTGACTGATGAGAAAACTGTCTCATGTTTTTATTGTCTGGTTTTAACACTCAAAATGTTCACTTGTCTGCATGTTCAGCGCTGCAAGGAGAGAAGGGAAAGGGGGAGGGGGGGGGGGAAGAGAGAGAGAGAGAGAGAGAGAGAGAGAGAGAGAGAGAGAGAGAGAGAGAGAGAGAGAGAGAGAGAGAGAGAGAGAGAGAGAGAGAGAGAGAGAGAGAGAGAGAGATGTGAATGAACAAATGAAGAATAATTTTAAAAGGTCACAAATTGGACATGCAGGCCTGTCCTTACATTTGGCCTTTCCAGTCACTCGTCTTTCGTACATCAATTAACAATTGTGCATGTTATATTCACATCGGGGAAAAAAAAACTATTAAATGAAAGATGTGAACATAATGCATATTACCATGTTGTAAATGTGAAAATCAAGTAACAGTAAAGCTGATAATATGAAAGATGAGGATACACACAAATTTCAACATAGTTTTTTGGGGGAAAGTTCAGCACACGATGAGCCACTGGATGAATAAATAAATTAACGGATGGAAAGTTCATAGAACTGTCATATACAACATGACTTACGGATTGTTGACAGAATGTTTGTGGTTCTTCCAGGCAATTTTGGCAAAATGCTCCGGCTTTGTCCCTGCACAAATTGAAAAAGAAGAAAGCTAGCAAAAAACATAACATTAAAACAAGTCCAGTAGCAGGCTCTGGCTGTGAGTATGTGAAGTGTGGAGAGCCTCACATCTTGTAGACCTGGGTGCATGGTGGGATAGATGGCCAGTATCTCCCTCCCGTAGCCCATGGCCAGCCCTGGCATCAAAGCCTCGTCCCACTATGCTCACGCTATTGTTAGCTAAACTGCCA
Organism: Cepaea nemoralis; assembly: GCA_014155875.1. Classification (NCBI taxonomy): domain Eukaryota; kingdom Metazoa; phylum Mollusca; class Gastropoda; order Stylommatophora; family Helicidae; genus Cepaea; species Cepaea nemoralis. Next base: position 225,864 of record JACEFZ010014892.1, on the reverse strand, counting down.
AACTTTTACGCCAACGCCCTCACTAAAATATAAAGATGACTTCTACAAATGTCCTAGTGCTGTGAAAGCTTGCCTTTGTATTCTTAAATGGATATCTATATCAGTTTCCCATCTGCTCCACACTGTTGTCTATACAGGTGTATGGTTCCACCTTGTGATGTAAGGTTTCAACAAGAAAGACAGGATTCTTATTTGCTTGGTTTTATCTCATTATCTTTTCTTTCCCCGGAGTTTGGTCACTTACATACAACATCTGTGCCATCTGCAGGCTATTTTTGTGGTTCTGATTATGCTTTTTGGATTGAGAAGTAATATTTAGATACCACCTGGCAATGAGCAATGAGTTATGCTTTCCCCTATAAGTCCATAGATGGCATTGTGGCAAAGGGATTACGAACACAATTTGCAATCTCGCATACCGTGTAGAAACAGAAAACTGAATATTAACATTTTAGGTATATGTGAGACCAGATGAAAAGGAGTTGGCATCATAACATCCAAGTTTTATAAAATAATCCATTCTGGTGGAGAGAAAAAATAGCAAGGGGTAACATTTATAATGGATCTGGGGATATCAAAATCTATAAAAGGATACCAGACTGTATCAGACAGAATATTACTAGTAAAGTTAAGTGACATACCTTTTAATCTAAACATCATTCAAATGTATGCAACAGACAGCAGTGATGACAGCATGGACGAATTTCATAATGATTTGGAGAATGCCTTCAAGGAATGCAGGTTTTCAGAATTAAATATCATAATGGGTGATTTTAACGCTAAAGTTCGAAATCAACAAGACAGATGCAAAATAGGCAAGTATGGACTAGGGGCACAGAATGAAAGAGGTTGCAGACTTGTACAATGGGAAAAATAGCATGATATGTGTGACGAGGCGACTTCGGTCAGCATCCGAATGACAAGGAATTAAAGAGCCCACAAAATTATTCTATCATTCTCTAAGTAAAAGAATAATTGTCCACCAGAAAATAATCTGAGTCCCCAACCAAGGAATAGGGAAAAACTAACAGAGATTGAAAACAAGAGAAAAATACATTTTGACCACATTTGGTCTGAGAAAGCTTTGATGTACAGATCAAACATAAAACCCAGACACCACGGCACCAGTCTGTGGGTGCTATCAAAGGTTGAAAACTCACTGTTTTCAGTACCAGGGAAGAGAAAGACGGCAAAGTGTGAAATCTGGGCTGGGGACCACGTTGATACATCGCGGAGCCAGTCAGTTGAGATTGACGTGTTAGTTTAGAATCCTGCGGTTGGAATAGGGACTGACACCTAACACCTTACGGTTAACATGACCTAACGTGTAAACCAGCCACGGCAGAATGGGAGATAAGAGGGTCAGCCAGACCCGTTTGAAATAATACATGGCAGTGCTACTCAGGGGAAAACCCGTGTGATCCAAAGACGGCAATATAATGCAGGCTTAACACCTACCCGCAATACACGGCAAAGTAGGAACACATGGCTGACACATTATTGCCAGCAACCCAGGAAGGCTGGTGTTAATAGCCTATTGGAATGTAATGACGCAACTGCATTGCCGCCAAAGCATGTTTCATTGTTTCAGGCATGGCGGGGCCTCGGTCAATTTGATTGACAAATGGAACTACCGTCCACAGGAATGTAGGAGGGGTGAAAAGAACTTGGGACTTAATCCATCTCGGTAACTCATCCTACATGAAATAGAATAGGCCGAGTTAATTAATAGGGGATATATTAATTAGCCAACGTGGAAACTAGCCAGGGATGAAGAGAATAAAACTACATGCATGGCCAGCAAGACTTCAGACACATTCACAATAGCATTCTTTGGATACCTACTGGAGAAATATTAACATTTCGTTCTGTTGGACTTCTGTACGAAGTATTATGATGGAATTTCCTAGCTATAACCCAGGTATACCATTATTCTGATTAGTTGTCTGCTAGTCTGAAGGCTTGTGTAGTTTCCTGTTTTTACATATTCTCCAAAACTTTACACTCGTGGATTTTCTTTGTACTTAATGTTCCAGTTCTAGCTTTACGATTTCACTGAGAACTATCTTCTTCTTTCATTCACCACTTGGTTGTCTGATTTGGTGTATGTGATAATTTGGAGAAATCCATTATCCAAGCTACATGAGCGTATGGCTTATGCATGTACAGGAGATACATGTAGATTCATCCTGTATAATGTTAAACATTGGGGAGACTGACTACTTAGGAGAAATTCCTGAGAGCTACCAGTCTCTTGATAGCGTCCAATTAACATTGATTATTTGGACCAACACTTTGAGTGCCTACCAAGATTGTGGTGAAACCACTTGGTTTGAGGAATGGCACCAGTTCACCTTGTCTGCATGATGTCTGCATGAGGACAGACATGACTTAGGACATTCAATATCCCAGACAGATTCAGGGAAGGCATTTAATGTTCGACAGGACTGTGCGACCAGCCCTTCCGACAAGACAGTATGAATGAATCAGAAAGGGAGAGAGTAGTGAGGTGAACTTATATGGGAAACACTCCATTACATAAATGTATGTGAATATGTATGTTTTGAGCTATAGATGTTCTAAATGGCTTTATGAATATATACATATATATATATTTATTTATTTAGAACTGATATATGTTTATGTAACATACCATCATATATTATGACTTGAATGTATGTTTATATGAATGTATAGACATATGTGTTTGAGAAGTGTAGATGTAAATACTACCCATCTCCGTTCGTTTCATTCCAGATCTCTTAGGAGCAATGGACAGTCAACAACCCATATCAGGAAGTGACTTAGCCTTGTGAAGGAACCACTTTGGACTCCTTCAATCTGACAGTGAACTGCGTCTCACTGGGGGAAGCATGACCTATGTGACCTCTTAAGTTACGTATACCATAATATCATCATCATCATCATATGATCATCAAGACTAGAAATAATAAACACAGTTGTTGTATTTTAAAACTCAATTTGTCCGTATAATTCTAAATGTTGATAAATGTTTGTGTAGCGTAATCAAGTACACACATTATTGTATCATTTAGTGGGGGTTCAAACACATTGTCCAGAAGGGGGAATATATGTCAGGGAGGTACTTTGCCTATGCAGTCATAAGTAACCAGATTACGTTGCATAACTTAACTCCTCCTTTCTCACTTCTGGTGATACCAAGTACAGCCAAATCTATATAGATATAGTCTATCTTCAACAAGCCACTTCTTGGCTGTTTTCTTGAGTATCAGGGACGGTGTCTTAAATCAGCATAAAAGACACTAGTTCCATGTTTTCTCTCTGGGATCTGGGGTGGTAATTAGTCCCATCTGACAGAGGTAAGGGATCTCAAACTGCACCCAGAACTAAACCCTAGTAGGAGAAAACGAATTTGGCTGAGTGGTTGCCCACCCGGGAGCTACTTCAAGCCAGTTGGCGACAATATGATTAATGGAAACACCTTGTATCATCAACATCCAAAGAGATAATGGACATGGAGGAGTCCTGACAATATGATCAGAAACCAGGGTGATTACATCCCCATCAACAGAAGATAATCACAAAAACTATACCAAATGCAGACTACTACAGCGACTACAGATTAGTAATAACCAATATACATATACAATTAAAGAAGGTAATTTACCCAAAGAAGCACACAATTTGATCTGTGTGTACTCAAGAGTGAGGTGATAAAAGATAACAGAGACAAAGAACATATTTGATGCACTGGCTGATCTGGAAATTCTATTTTAATAGAAAATATTGAAGAACTCAATCAGCCAGGCTGCAGAAACAACTATCCCAAAAATGAAGATGACTGGGCGTAAGAAATGGATGATGGAAGACATCTTAAACCTTATGGAAATAAGAAGAAATAAATAACAAATATAACCATGAAAATAAAATATGAAGAGATTCACAGGAAAATTAGGAAATTATGCAAAGAGGCAAAGACGCATGGCGTGAGGAAAATTTCAGGGAAACTGAAGACCAACACAATATCTGTGATACCAAATTAATGCACAAAAGAATTAATGACAACACTAAGAAAAAAACACACACATCAATGGGCTGCCTAAAATCCAAAGATGACAAAATCATAATAGAAAAAGATCAGATTTTACATGTGTGGTCAGATTATGTGAAAGACCTTTATGATGATACAAGAGAAGAACAGTATAATATTCAGAATTATAATGAAGGACTATCAATTCTGAGAATGGAAGTTCAGAATGCTCTTAACCATATGAAAACTGGCAAGAACCCAGGTTCAAACAACATCACAACAGAAATAATCAATGCCGTAGAAGAATATGGAATAGACCAAGTCAACAGACTGCTGAACACAATATATGGTACTGGGGGTATACCTCCTGAATTATGTAAATCTATATAGCAATTCCAAAGAAATCAGGAATCTTGGGATGTGATCAACATGGAACAATTAGCATAGTGAGCCACATCAGGAAGATTTAGCTAACAATCATTATGCAAAGAGTTGGGAAGAAAATACAAAGAAATAGGAGAAGAGCAATGTGGGTTTGTAAAAGTCAAGGGTACAGTAAATGATGTGTACTTGCTGAGACCATTAATCAAGTGTTCAATAGAGATGAACAAAGACTTCAATCTTTGCTTCATTGACTACACAACGGCTTTCGATAATGTGAGACATGTTGACATGATGACCATGCTTACAGATCTACAAATTGATTGGAAAGACTTTAGACTTTTTTCCCTGTACAATAAAAAGATGTTTAGAAATTGAGAAGATATGAGGAATCACCATTGAAGGATATAACATCAATAACATTACATATGCGAATCATACAGTATTAATTGCAGACAATGAATAGGATCTGCAACATTTAGTACATACGGTTATTGTACAAAGTGAGAACTAGGGTTAGGATTAAATTGTAAAAAGACAGAGATTATGGTTGAGTCTAAGAAGAAAGAAATGATTGATTGATTGATTGATTGATTGATTTAGGAACCGATGTCACAGCATTCGGGGCATTCTCATAAGCGTTCCGTCCCCATCCTCAGCAGCCAGCGAAAAGTTCCAACACCAATAGTTGCCTATTGATTAACAATCTAGCCTTTCCTCTGAGTGTCGAGCGGTGGCCAGATCCCCTCGTCACTCCTTGCTGTCTCATTCTTGCCAGACTATGGTGATCCATTTGCTCTTCCGAGGTGTACACATGCTCCCATAAGGCCGCAACCACGTCTGCCTTGTCATGCATCAATACTCCACCAAGTTTTGCCGAGCCAGCCAATCTGTCCTGCCTGTTCATTCCCCAGAAAGAAATACCACAATGTAATATAAAGAAAAATGGTAATATTCTTAAACAAGTGAATCCATACACTATCTTGGAACATCTGATGGGAGGTGCAATGAAGAGATTAGAACAAGAATCGCCATGGCAAAGAAATCTTTTTGCAAAATGGGAAACATGCTGACTAATAAAAAGATGTCAATTGCAATGAGAAAAAGAGTGTTGAGGTGGTACATAGAACCTGTACTTTTGTATAGATGTAAAATGTGGACAATGAGCAGACAATCTGAAAAACATCTTAATGGCAGAGGAAATGTGGTTTCAGAGGGAAATATAAAGAATACCATGGACAGACAGAAAAACCATGAGGAAAATGTAAAGAATACCACAGACAGACAGAAAAACCATGTGGAAAATGTAAAGAATACCACGGACAGACAGAAAAACCATGAGGAAAATGTAAAGAATACCACTGGACAGACAGAAAAACCATGAGGCAAATGTAAAGTACACCACGGACAGACAGAAAAACCATGAGGAAAATTTAAAGAATACCACGGACAGACAGAAAAACCATGAGGAAAATGTAAAGAATACCATGGAGAGACAGAAAAACCATGAGGCAAATGTAAAGAATACCACGGACAGACAGAAAAACCATGAGGAAAATGTAAAGAATACCACGGAGAGACAGAAAAACCATGAGGCAAATGTAAAGAATACCACGGACAGACAGAAAAACCATGAGGAAAATGTAAAGAATACCACGGACAGACAGAAAAACCATGAGGAAAATGTAAAGAAAACCACGGACAGACAGAAAAACCATGAGGAAAATGTAAAGAATACCACGGACAGACAGTAAAACCATGAGGCAAATGAGAAGCCACAAACAGGTGAGAGAAATTAGACGTAGACATTCCATTTTTTTGAGGGGCATGTTATGAGAAGAAATACACCAGAGAACTTGGTGACAACTGGCAAGATCGAGGAGAAAAGAACAGGGGAAACGCAGAGAAGTAAATATCTGGATGGCTTGACCACATGGCATGGTTGAGACAAGAACACAGAGCTGATTCCACGACTCTGGTGATCATGTGAGATGACAAAACATGACCGCCCACGCCTACCGGCATGGCACATGTTGAATTAACTGCTAGCTCTAAAGGCTGCCTGTGTATGACATGAGAAGTCTGCTGCAGCAAATGGGACCTGACGAGAGCCACTCACCGTATTTCTCCATGTGTTCCCTGCCTGCGTTACCAAACATCTGTGGTGCCACGGGAACATTGTCAAGGCCATGTCCGTCAGCCATCACCTGTAAGTGCTTGTCTGTAGGGTTTGTTCGATCAGTGAACTGGATAAGGCAGTGGTCAAAATGTGTCAATGTGACATGCATTTGTTTGTGACAAAACAGACTTAAGTGTTCCGGGGGGGGGGGTGGGGTTTGTTTCCCGGGTGGGGGGGGGGGGGGGGGGGGGGGGGGGGGGGGGAAAGAGAAAGTGGGGAGGGGTGGGGGGGGGGGGGGTTTATTACCCTACACTGCTGTAAATTGTTCCCACTAACTGCCTTCTCCCAACTGTACAGTTTTTAGTTTTTAGGACTTGACGGAACTAACACTGGAGTAGCCAAACCATCCTAAAACAGCTGAAGTTTCCACAGACAAGAACTAGGAACACAAGTCACATGACCGACACACAATTTGAATTGAAACAACTGCAGTACAAGCGAGGACATCTTCTGCATGAGAATGTTCACAGAGAAATATATGCACAAGTACAAACATATGTACATGTGTGCATTATAAACTGCTCTGAAGCATCTGACAGAGTGATTGCAGCTCAGAACATTCCTGGGGCGGGCTTGGTCCTTATCTTCAACAGCCAGCAAAGAGTCCCAATTAGAATGGTACCAGTGGCAATCTGGTAATGTGTCCGTCTGGCCTTTTCTCGGAGTCTGAGATGACTTAATGAGATGACACAAAGATCCTTAATGAGATGACGCAAAGATGCTGATCAGGATATTCAACTGATTAAAGAGCTCAAGTCAAGGACATGTTACACACCTGAAGATGCCTTAGGCACAATGTGCTAGACCCATATTTATCTAGACCAGTCAGAACTGACTCTGGTGGACACAATTTCTCGGACCTGTGTTTGCCACGCTCTTCTTGGACCTGTGTTTGCCATGCTCAAGTTCTGGGACCTGTGTTTGCCACGCTCTTATCTGACCTGTGTTTGCCAGATTCAAGTTCTCGGACCTGTGTTTGCCACGCTCTTCTCGGACCTGTGTTTGCCATGCTCAAGTTCTGGGACCTGTGTTTGCCACGCTCTTCTCGGACCTGTGTTTGCCATGCTCAAGTTCTGGGACCTGTGTTTGCCACGCTCTTATCTGACCTGTGTTTGCCACGCTCTTATCTGACCTGTGTTTGCCACGCTCTTATCTGACCTGTGTATGCCACGCTCTTATCTGACCTGTGTTTGCCAGGTTCAAGTTCTGGGACCTGTGTTTGCGTGAATTGTTCTCACTTTTCCCTTTGTTGGTCTTTTACCATAGACCTTCTGTTAACCTGTAAGCTTAATGCTGTAAGCCCTATATTGCTACATGGCATTTGCCAGGTTCAAGTTCTGGCACCTGTGTTTGCCATGCAAAAGTTCTGGGACCTGTGTTGCCACATTCAAATTCTGGGACCTGTGTTTGGCGCTCTCAAATTCTGGGACCTGTGTTGCCACATTCAAATTCTGGGACCTGTGTTTGCTACACTCTTGCTAGATGCCCTCTACTAGGACCAGGAGGTGAACCTTCACCAAGCCGAGGTCACAATGGCATTTCTTATATCCTCCAGTACTTTAGAGATCTTCTCATTCGATTGTGATGCCTTTATGTAGTCACTGTAGTGACTTCCTTGTGTTCATATGTTGTTTTGTGCATTTGTTTACTGATGAAGGCTAGTCGCCGCAACTCCCTATGTTTTCCGTAATTGTATTCTGTTAAGCTGCTTTACTTCGTGTCATTTTATATTGTTTTTATTAAGAGGGCTGAGGCACATCAGGAATATTGTTATCATGAATCTAGTGCCAGCCAGCACTCAGCCATGGTAGTGCAGTGGCCAGCCAGCCAGCACTCAGCAGACAGCCATGGTAGTGCAGTGTCCAGTCAGCCAGCACTCAGCAGACAGCCATGGTAGTGCAGTGGCCAGCCAGCACTCAGCAGACAGCCATGGTAGTGCAGTGGCCAGCCAGCACTCAGCAGACAGCCATGGTAGTGCAGTGTCCAGCCAGCACTCAGCAGACAGCCATGGTAGTCCAGTGGACAGCCAGCACTCAGCAGACAGCCATGGTAGTGCAGTGGCCAGCCAGCACTCAGCAGACAGCCATGGTAGTGCAGTGTCCAGCCAGCACTCAGCCATGGTAGTGCAGTGGCCAATCAGCACTCAGCAGACAGCCATGGTAGTTGCAGTGGCCAACCAGCACTCAGCAGACAGCCATGGTAGTGCAGTGTCCAGCCAGCACTCAGCAGACAGCCATGGTAGTGCAGTGGCCAGCCAGCACTCAGCAAACAGCCATGGTAGTGCAGTGGCCAGCCAGCACTCAGCAAACAGCCATGGTAGTGCAGTGTCCAACCAGCAATCAGCCATGGTAGTGCAGTGTCCAGCCAGCACTCAGCAGACAGCCATGGTAGTGCAGTGTCCAGCCAGCACTCAGCAATCAGCCATGGTAGTGCAGTGGCCAGCCAGCACTCAGCAAACAGCCATGGTAGTGCAGTGTCCAACCAGCAATCAGCCATGGTAGTGCAGTGTCCAGCCAGCACTCAGCAGACAGCCATGGTAGTGCAGTGGCCAGCCAGCACTCAGCAGACAGCCATGGTAGTGCAGTGTCCAGCCAGCACTCAGCAGACAGCCATGGTAGTGCAGTGTCCAGCCAGCACTCAGCAGACAGCCATGGTAGTGCAGTGTCCAGCCAGCACTCAGCCATGTAGTGCAGTGTCCAGCCAGCACTCAGCCATGGTAGTGGAGTGTCCAGCCAGCACTCAGCCATGGTAGTGCAGTGTCCAGCCAGCACTCAGCAGACAGCCATGGTAGTGCAGTGGCCAGCCAGCACTCAGCAGACAGCCATGGTAGTGCAGTGTCCAGCCAGCACTCAGCAGACAGCCATGGTAGTGCAGTGTCCAGCCAGCACTCAGCAGACAGCCATGGTAGTGCAGTGTCCAGCCAGCACTCAGCCATGTAGTGCAGTGTCCAGCCAGCACTCAGCCATGGTAGTGGAGTGTCCAGCCAGCACTCAGCCATGGTAGTGCAGTGTCCAGCCAGCACTCAGCAGAACAGCCATGGTAGTGCAGTGGCCAGCCAGCACTCAGCAGACAGCCATGGTAGTGCAGTGTCCAGCCAGCACTCAGCAGACAGCCATGGTAGTGCAGTGTCCAGCCAGCACTCAGCAGACAGCCATGGTAGTGCAGTGTCCAGCCAGCACTCAGCAGACAGCCATGGTAGTGCAGTGTCCAGCCAGCACTCAGCCATGGTAGTGCAGTGTCCAGCCAGCACTCAGCAGACAGCCATGGTAGTGCAGTGTCCAGCCAGCACTCAGCAGACAGCCATGGTAGTGCAGTGTCCAGCCAGCACTCAGCAGACAGCCATGGTAGTGCAGTGTCCAGCCAGCACTCAAGCCATGGTAGTGCAGTGTCCAGCCAGCACTCAGCAGACAGCCATGGTAGTGCAGTGCCAGCCAGCACTCAGCAGACAGCCATGGTAGTGCAGTGGCCAGCCAGCACTCAGCAGACAGCCATGTAGTGCAGTGTCCAGCCAGCACTCAGCAGACAGCCATGGTAGTGCAGTGGCCAGCCAGCACTCAGCAAACAGCCATGGTAGTGCAGTGGCCAGCCAGCACTCAGCAGACAGCCATGGTAGTGCAGTGTCCAGCCAGCACTCAGCAGACAGCCATGGTAGTGCAGTGTCCAGCCAGCACTCAGCAGACAGCCATGGTAGTGCAGTGTCCAGCCAGCACTCAGCAGACAGCCATGGTAGTGCAGTGTCCAGCCAGCACTCAGCAGACAGCCATGGTAGTGCAGTGTCCAGCCAGCACTCAGCAGACAGCCATGGTAGTGTAGTGGCCAGCCAGCACTCAGCAGACAGCCATGGTAGTGCAGTGTCCAGCCAGCACTCAGCAGACAGCCATGGTAGTGCAGTGTCCAGCCAGCACTCAGCAGACAGCCATGGTAGTGCAGTGTCCAGCCAGCACTCAGCAGACAGCCATGGTAGTGCAGTGGCCAGCCAGCACTCAGCAAACAGCCATGGTAGTGCAGTGTCCAGCCAGCACTCAGCCATGGTAGTGCAGTGTCCAGCCAGCACTCAGCAGACGGCCATGGTAGTGCAGTGGCCAGCCAGCTCACATGCTGGCACAATGGCCGTGTTTGAAACTCCTCCAGGGCCAGGATTTGCGGTCACTGGCCTAGCTCCCAGGTCATGCCAGCCTAACACTGGACACTCTGACATTTTCTGGAAGCAAAGGTGGCCGCCATGATACAACCACGTCCACCCACAGAGTGCCAACTGATCTACACATATGGGGGTTAGCACCATATGCTGACTACACCACATGGTACAAGGTATCCTTTCCATACTGAGCTGTCGGAACACTGGGGTGTAGCAATCACTATCATAGTGACGATCATCTTTCCTAGAGAAGTCTGTTTCCCTTTCCATACTGAGCTGTCGGAACACTGGGGTGTAGCAATCACTATCATAGTGACGATCATCTTTCCTAGAGAAGTGTTTCCCTTTCCATACTGAGCTGTCGGAACACTGGGGTGTAGCAATCGCTATCATAGTGACGATCATCTTTCCTAGAGAAGTGTTTCCCTTTCCATACTGAGCTGTCGGAACAACGGGGTGTAGCATCGCTATCATAGTGGACGATCATCTTTCTAGAGAAGTGTTTCCCTTTCCATACTGAGCTGTCGGACATGGGGGTGTAGCAATCACTATCATAGTACCGATCATCTTTCCTAGAGAAGTCTGTTTCCCTTTCCATATTGAGCTGTCGGAACACTGGGGTGTAGCAATCGCTATCATAGTGACGATCATCTTTCCTAGAGAAGTGTTTCCCTTTCCATACTGAGCTGTCGGAACACGGGGGTGTAGCAATCGCTACCATAGTGACGATCATCTTTCCTAGAGAAGTGTTTCCCTTTCCATACTGAGCTGTCTGGCACGGGTGTAGAAATCGCTATCAGTCTTTACTAGAGAAGTCTGCTTCCCTTTCATACTGAGCTGTCTGATTGTCAGAACGCGGGGTGTAGCAATCACTATCATCTTCCTAGAGAAGTCTGTTTCCCTTTCCATACTGAGCTGTCTGAGCTGTCAGAAACACGGGGTGTAGCAATCACTATCATCTTTCCTAGAGAAGTCTGTTTCCCTTTCCATACTGAGCTGTGGAACATGGGGGTGTAACATCACTATCATCTTTCCTAGAGAAAGTCTGTTTCCCTTTCCATACTGAGCTGTCTGAACGCGGGGGTGTAGCAATCACTATCATCTTCCTAGAGAAGTCTGTTTCCCTTTCCATACTGAGCTGTCTGAGCTGTCAGAACACGGGGGTGTAGAAATCACTATCATCTTTACTAGAGAAGTCTGTTTCCCTTTCCATACTGAGCTGTCTGAGTGTCAGAACGCGGGGGTGTAGCAATCACTATCATCTTTCCTAGAGAAGTCTGTTTCCCTTTCCATACTGAGCTGTCTGAGCTGTCAGAACGCGAGGGTGTAGCAATCACTATCATCTTTCCTAGAGAAGTCTGTTTCCCTTTCCATACTGAGCTGTGGGAACACTGGGGTGTAGCAATCACTATCATCTTTCCTAGAGAAGTCTGTTTCCCTTTCCATACTGAGCTGTCTGAGCTGTCAGAACCCGGGGGTGTAGCAATCACTATCATCTTTCCTAGAGAAGTCTGTTTCCCTTTCCATACTGAGCTGTTGGAACATGGGGGTGTAGCAATCACTATCATCTTTCCTAGAGAAGTCTGTTTCCCTTTCCATACTGAGCTGTCTGAGCTGTCAGAACACGGGGGTGTAGCAATCACTATCATCTTTAGAGAAGTCTGTTTCCCTTTCCATACTGAGCTGTCTGAGCTGTCAGAACGCGGGGGTGTAGCAATCACTATCATCTTTCCTAGAGAAGTCTGTTTCCCTTTCCATACTGAGCTGTCTGAGCGCGGGGGTGTAGCAATCACTATCATCTTTCCTAGAGAAGCCTGTTTCCCTTTCCATACTGAGCTGTCTGAGCTGTCAGAACGCGGGGGTGTAGCAATCACTATCATCTTTCCTAGAGAAGTCTGTTTCCCTTTCCATACTGAGCTGTCAGAACGCGGGGGTGTAGCAATCACTATCATCTTTCCTAGAGAAGTCTGTTTCCCTTTCCATACTGAGCTGTCGGAACACCGGGTGTAGCAATCACTATCATAGTGACAATCATCTTTCACAGAGAAGTCTGTTTCCCTTTCACAAAGCTGAGTTGATCCTTGAGTTAAAATTATCTGTGTTGATGGGGATTGAACAAGGATCATCAGCCAATAAGACAGTCACTAACCACAGTACACAACAATGTTTCATTCAGTCAATATTCAACATGCATTTCACATGGAAAAAAATACCAGTGCTGACAACACATGGTAGTTATCTTACCTTTCCTGACAGCGAACCTCTCTCCATTTTCTCAAACCCCAGGGCCAAAACACAATCAGCCAAACCTGTGATGGCAGATAGGCAAGAGAAGAATGGAAACAATGATTTCAGATTCAATCTCCCTCTGGAGTCTATAGATGCAACATCACACCCATCTGCTCTCTCTCTCTCTCTCTCTCTCTCTCTCTCTCTCTCTCTCTCTCTCTCTCTCTCTCTCTCAAATAAAGCCGATCAATCTGACAAAACTCTCTCTTTTTGTTCTGGTTAAACTGTTATAATATTCCGTGGACCAGTCAAGCAGCAGTAGAGTTCAGTGCAGTCTGGGAAAACACTAGTAGTGAAAGAAGGTCAGCATGATTGAATGGATAAGAATACTCGCTCTTAAATTTCCAGTGTGCTGATGCCGAGGTTGAGGGGTGCTGATGCAAGGTTGAGGGTTCAACTACTACACCGGTCAGTTGGACTAAAATATTGTTTTGTCTTCCTTGACTTGGGGACATATATTACAACTATCTCTGAAGTCGGAGTGGGTTCACCTGATGGCCAGGGACAGTGGTAATAGGGAAAGCTAACCTACATTCAACAATCAGTCGATTGTACTAAAGTAGTAGTGACGGAGTTCAAGACACGAGTGAAAAAACACAAAAAAGCAATGAAACTAAACAAGTATACAGAAACTCAATAAGTGTAAATAACTGCAAACAACATGGGGCAATTCTCACGTCCTTTACAGTAAATGAAGAATGATAATTATGTTAATCTCTAATGTCCAATGTTCTGGTTGTTTTGGGGACCACAATATCAGATACTTCTCCTGCTCGATTACAATGACACATTGATGCTTCACATAAACATATGGTCATGGTTCTACATGTCATGGCAGTATATGTGTGTATGTGATTGTGCCAAAATAAAGTAACATTATAAATTACCTAAATACTTGTGGATAGAAATGGAATGATTAAATACGACCAAGGTTTTCCTTCACTCCAGGGAAGAAGACAAAAGACTACAGATTTTTTGTCTTTTTCATTCACTTGCTTTAAATTCAAGCGTAGTCCCCACCTACTTTATTTAGTGCACTGGACTTATTTTTGTGTGTGGATTAGCTTTCCCTATTACCAGCGCCCTTTTTTATCAGGTGAACCCACTCCAACTACTGAGGTACTGGTAATTTACATCCTCAAGTCAAGGATGAGAAGTCAACATTTTACTGCTCACTCATAATGTTATACTGTCTAAGATCATAGGTACTTCATACAATGAGTATTGATTGGGAAAGCCTAAACAAGACTAAGGTACTTACAGACTGGAGAAGTAAGACTAACCAAGGCAATCAAGTATCACTACACTCTAAAGTTAAAGGGGCTCGATGAAATATGAAATCAAGAATCAGTATCAATGCACTCTGGCTATTCCCACACAAGTTATGTCCCCTGGTTCAGTAGCATTCCCCAGCTAATGGTAGTAGTGGCCACGTGACTGAACGTCCTTGTGTTGTGCACTCTCCTCACTGAATCAGCATCTCCAGACATGGATCCTTTGTTTGTTTGGCTGTCCTGTCCACACAGAAGAGGTCAGATGAAACAAGACAGTAACGTATTTCTACATTCCACTTGGCAGAGGTAAAATGAAACAAGACAGTAAGGTATTTCTACATTCCACGTGGCAGAGGTCAGATGAAACAAGACAGTAAGGTATTTCTACATTCCACTTGGCAGAGGTCAGATGAAACAAGACAGTAAGGTATTTCTACATTCCACGTGGCAGAGGTCAGATGAAACAAGACAGTAACGTATTTCTACATTCCACTTGGCAGAGGTAAAATGAAACAAGACAGTAAGGTATTTCTACATTCCACGTGGCAGAGGTCAGATGAAACAAGACAGTAAGGTATTTCTACATTCCACTTGGCAGAGGTCAGATGAAACAAGACAGTAAGGTATTTCTACATTCCACGTGGCAGAGGTCAGATGAAACAAGACAGTAACGTATTTCTACATTCCACTTGGCAGAGGTAAAATGAAACAAGACAGTAAGGTATTTCTACATTCCACTTGGCAGAGGTCAGATGAAACAAGACAGTAAGGTATTTCTACATTCCACTTGGCAGAGGTCAGATGAAACAAGACAATAAAGTATTTCAACATTCCACATTGAAAGAGGGGTGGAGTGGTTTCAAGTCACCTAAATGGCACTCTGAAGATTGTGGGTTCATATTCGGACTGCATGATTCAAACCAGTCTGTCCAGGAACTACCGGTGGTGATAGCCAGAGCTGCAGAACTTGTTCTTTCAGTAATGCTTCTGGCCTGTTTGCCATTGTGCAGAAAGAGATCACATCAGAAGAGGTAAAACCTGGTGCAATGGGTCATTCCCTTTGACTTAAACAGGTAAGACTAAACAAGACACAACCCAGGAAGGTTAACCTGGTCAAGAAATGCCCGATGAAGCTGGGTGTGTCGGCTGAAAGGCGCAAATATCGCAGATATGCTGTAGACAGGCATAATCCAATTATGTCCAAAACAAACATTCTGGATGAATGAAGAAGAAACAAGACAGTAAGTCACCTATATACTCTAGGTTTCTTCTTCTTCTTCTTCTGCGTTCATCCGGAGTTTTTTTCCGGATGTGATTGCGTTGTGCCTGTTTACAGCAGAGCTGCGTTCTTGCGCCGTTAGGCCGACACATCCGACTTCTGCGGGCATTTGTTGACCGGGTTAACCTTCCCGGGGGCATGCCACATCTATTCTATCTTTATGAAGACGCTGTGTTAGGGAGTCTTTCTTCTTGTAAACTCCTTCGGCATTCCACTGTAGTATGTTGAGTGTCCGGGGTATTTGGTCAATAGCTCTTAACCTACTCCTCTGTGTCTTGACTCCACAGCACAGGGGAAGGTGACCACCAGTAGTCATGGGTGGACCCCCTCGAGGCAGGGGGCCCGGTACTATCGCCGCCTGATAGGACTTCACGGGATTAGCACCATAACGATTAATTTTGATTTGTGACATCATGAATTAAGTTACGTTGCACTGCTTTGTCAAGCCTGTGGCTCAGTACATCCGATTTCGACAAGCATTTATTCGGGATGCTTTCCCTATCCTTTGACTGTCCCCAGTCTACCTACAAGGCAGCAGGTTTTACGTTGCACTGCTTTGTCAAGCCTGTGGCTCAGTACATCCTGATTTCGACAAGCATTTATTCAGGGTGCTTTCCCTAGCCTTTGACTGTCCCCAGTCTACCTACAAGGCAGCAGGTTTGTGTGTCTCTTCGTCTGGTCCCTCTCCCTTGACCTGTCCGACATGGGTGGCCCTACCAGTAGCTGTGCTACCGTCGGCATAGCTCTTGGGGTTATTGGGACGCGCAAGCCCCTCTACCTCGTCATGGTGGACACACAGCAGAGGGGATACTCTAGGTTTGAAGAGAACAGGTTTAAAAAGAATTTAAGCTAACTCTAAGTTCAAGTGTTTGAGCAGAAAGACCATGGATGAATACTACATACTGTAATATACTTTAATTTAAAATGGCAACTCTGCTGGCCAAGAAATCATATTTCTAAACTACTAATTTAATATGGCAACTCTGCTGGCCAGGAAATCACATGTCTCAGACTACAAATAAAATAATGCCATGACAGCCATCACTGTCTTACCTCCAGCAATCAGGTTTTTGGCCATGTACAAAGCGGTGGAACCAGTCGCACAGGCGTTGTTCACCTGCCAGGTAAACATTTTCAATATCAACATAAATGTGCAAGGCTCCACTGAGGTTTCATTAATACGTGACAACATCGTACTGACTTTAGATACAGCAGACTGGGGCAACATATGAAATGCATGGTCTAGAATATACAATTACCTAGAAATGTCAAAGCTACAGTTTAGATTATATATGAATGTCCCATAACTTGCTGCTGCAGCATTTGCTATAGGGTGATCTAAACTATGTAATCTAAGAGACAAACATACACACCATGTCCCATCCTCTTCTTTTCTTCAGTCTCAAACACAATGAACAATCAGAAAAGTTCACTATTTGCACAGCTCCAACCAGCAACCTGAAGTAATGTTATACTTCAGCACTTCAGGTACTCAATCAGGTTTTTGGTTGTTTTTGTTTTTGCAATTTCAAGTCACATTCTGCCTAGAAAGGTTTTGTCCCTGACTGCTCATAGTTCACAACTTTTAGAATCCATATTAAACCAAGCCGGTCTCTGCACTGAACAGGAAGAAGACAATCAGAAATATAGCTAATATTGATTTTATGTGAGTGTATACCAACAATTGTTGGACACTGTAGTAACAGAGAGCGCAAGGAAAGGACTCTCCTTGAATATCAAGAAAACTGTAACAATGGTGATATCAAAGAAAATGGTGACACCAAAATGTGACATAGAGATAGAAGGAAAAATTCTTAACCAAGTGGATAATTTTAGATACCTGGGGAGATTTATAACATCAGATGGAAGATGTACAACAGAGATTAAGAGCAGAATAGGGCAAGCAAAGGCCGCATTTCAGAAAATGAAGAGTATCTTATGCAATAGGTCACTATCACTGAATGTAAGAAAGAGAGTGCTAAAATGCTATGTAGAACCAGTTTTTCTGTATGGCAGTGAATCTTGGAATGTAAATGAACAAATTAAGAAGAAATTAGAAGCAACAGAGATGTGGTTCCTGAGACGAATGTTGTGAATTCCTTGGACTGCCAGAGTAACTAACAATGACTGCCTGAAACAGGCTAATGAAACTAGAACACTATATACAACAATAAGAAAGAGACAAACAGCTTTCTTTGGTCATGTAATGAGAAGAGAGGCATTGGAGAACATTGTGACAACTGGAAAGATCGAGGGGAAGAGAGGCGGAGGCAGACCAAGAGAAATGATGCTGGATGGATTGAGACGGTGGCATGGAGGGATATCAGCAGCAGAGTTGATCCAGGAAACCAAAGACCGAGATCTGTGGAGAGACATGAACGCCTAGGCCAGCTGGCAGGGCACTTGATGATGATGATGACGTATACCAACAATAGTTCGCTATGTCACAATTGTCCACTCTGGCATAGTGGTTAGTCCACCTGCTTGTCAACAGACTGGCCTGGGTTCAATCACTATTAGTGGCAGTTATTTGTTCTGCCTAGTATCACTCTGGGGTTGACTCAGCTTCATCAAATAGGTTCTAGACAACTGTTAAGCTGTTCTGAGAACTGTCTCTGGAGGAAAGGGAGTGAGGCAGGGAACTGTCCACTTGACCTCTCTATACCATGGCCAGACTATGTGAAGGTCAAACATTTCACATGGCAACAGAAGTTTCTGCCAAAGAAAACAACAGTTTCTACAAAGGAAATGTTCTCGTAAACCCATATTTGAAACATAGCTGAGGGCAATTTGTAAGCAGGCTGCCTTGCACTAGTATTTTGTACAATCGCATGAGTGTCGGTCGTTCAGAAATAAATGGCAAACTACTGAAAGTACACTTGCCAAGAAATCATAAATAGCCCAAAAATGGTGGGGTTGACTGAGTCAATATGCAGCTCATTTTTTTAAAATTTCAAATTTTTGATTAATATGTAAATTGAGTCAGTATACCATCAACAAGAGACTATCACTGCCGCAACTGAACTATTACTGGTGTCTGAAAGAGGGTTCCCTGAGCTGTGACAACTAAGTCATTTATCCAGGCAGTCACCAAACTGTTACAAACTGGGATTGTTAGTTACTACCTGATTGTCAAAAACCCAGAGAACAGAATACATGCTCCATGACGTATGAGAGCGTGCACATTCCTCACCTTGTTCTTTCTTTTAAACTGTGTCATTAAAAACTTGCTTCACTACAAAAACAAAAAAAAACGTGGGGAAATGCGCAACTACCACCACTATCAGCAAAACAACAACAACTGCTGACAGCCTACCACACTACAACAACAAATGTGCAGCTAACACCACTATCCCCCCACCCCCCCAGTACTACAACAACGGCTGTTGTAGCTTACCACCATATCGCACTACAACAACATTTTCTAATACTCACATTGTACACTGGATGCAGTGAGCCCCAGCTGGTATACAGCCCTCTGTCCACTACAGGTATCACCTGTAAACCAAATCATTATCACTGACATTAATCTCTTTCCTCATCTATCACAACAAGTACCACCTGTAAACCAAATCATTATCACTGACATTAATCTCTTTCCTCATCTATCACAACAAGTATCACCTGTAAACCAAATCATTATCACTGACACTGATCTCTTTCCTCATCTATCACAAGTATTACCTGTAAACCAAATCATTATCACTGACATTAATCTCTTTCCTCATCTATCACAACAAGTATCACCTGTAAACCAAATCATTATCACTGACACAGATCTCTTTCCTCATCTATCACAACAAGTATCACCTGTAAACCAAATCATTTTCACTGACACTGATCTCTTTCCTCATCTATCACAACAAGTATCACCTGTAAACCAAATCATTTTCATTGACACTGATCTCTTTCCTCATCTATCACAACAAGTATCACCTGTAAACCAAATCATTTTCATTGACACTGATCTCTTTCCTCATCTATTACAACAAGTATCACCTGTAAACCAAATCATTTTCACTGACACTGATCTCTTTCCTCATCTATCACAACAAGTACCACCTGTAAACCAAATCATTATCACTGACATTGATCTCTTTCCTCATCTATCACAACAAGTATCACCTGTAAACCAAATTATCATCACTGACACTGATCTCTTTCCTCATATATTTACAGCATCATGTGAATGACCCTGCATCGCATCATCAGCCCATGACTCAGTCCATCAGATATCAACAGACATTTTTGTTGATCGACTCTCCTTAGATTTGAATGCCCCCCTAATGACATGATGTTTTGTTTGTCTGCCAAAGAATGTGGGCAGTCTTGTGGGACATGCCCTGGTGTTTGCTTTGGTGCTTTACATTTTGCAAGTGGTCCGAGTCAGTGAGAGCGCCAAACACATGAAGCCCATCCCTATTCTGCTTAGTGTGGTCCACTTTTATTGTTAAGCAGAGGATACTGATGTTTAGAGCAGTATATTGCCCTCTGATAAACTTACAACCACATTCTCTGAACACACATGTCACCACCTTACATCCTGAATGTGACTTTTCATACAATACAAACAAAACCACATTCACAACTATACTCTTTGAGTAGGAAGCTTCAGTGGAAACAGTACAGGGCATCTCAATGGTAGAGCAACATCACACCATGCACTTGCAGTGGAAGTCTAGAGTTTGATTGACAGCAAGACTTTTGGCTGTCCTAGGTTCAGGAAAGCAAAGCAATCCCTGTCTGTGTAATTATGTAGCAATGCAAACAGGACCAGAAGGTACCTCCACACTTGGGGGAAGACAAGTAATCACAAATGGATAAGAAAGCTTGTTCTTAAACATCCGGTGCAGTGATGCTGAGGTAGTAGGGTCAACCCCTACACCGGTCAGTTGGGCTAAAATGTTGACTTCTCATCCTTGACTTGGGGATGTAAATTACAAGTACCTCAGAAGTCAGAGTGGATTCACCTGACGGTGAGAGACACTGGTAATAGGGGAAGCTAACTCACATGCAAAACAGCCCAGTGCTACTAGAGGTAGCACCACGTGATGGACTATGCTTGAATTCAAAGTGAGCGAGCATCAAAACAAACAAACAAATCACAAAAGATAATTCTACCACCATGGATAAATCAAATCAACTTTATCCGGGAAGGTTAACCCAGGTCAACAAATGCCCGCAGAAGTCGGATGTGTCGGCCTAACGGCGCAAGAACGCAGCTCTGCTGTAAACAGGCACAACGCAATCACATCCGAAAAAGAAAAAACTCCGGATGAACGAAGAAGAAGAAGAAATCAACTTTATTTTAAAATAGCACAGCTGGATAGCAGAGAAAAGGTTACAAAGTACCTCTAAAGAATAAAGACAACCTTAGTCAGGCTATCAAACATTGCCCATTAGCAATCCGCGTGAACAGACAAATCTGTGACCCCCTTACTACCACAACATCAACAGACACAAGACTAAGTTTAACATTGCCATAAAATATAACATTTGCAAATGCGTCTGTGACCCCCAGGTATTTTCACATGAACCCCCAAACTCCTATAAAGAGACCAGACCTCTGCTTTAAGAGCCTCCCCCTCCCCCTAAGGTATTTCTATGATGACCTAAGGTGCTTATACACCCAGGAATGAAGTGAAGAGACTGAAGAATGTCCGACCAGATGATGTATCTTTCTAACCTCGAATCAATGTTCATCAGGCAAGACATGGCTGTAAACCTGATCCTGCCCTCAGGTGTGAAACATTTGTGACACAAGCTGACCTACCAAAGACGTATCCACAGCAGGCATGCTCCACCTGGTCATAGCGGATCCCAGCATCCTGTAGAGCCTTGGTTCCTAAGGGAAACACACTCATTTGATAAAGGAGTACTTCATATGCAAAAACACAACAAGGGATGAACATTTGCATGTATCACTACATGGAACACCACAACAGCTGATGAACATCTCTACATGGAACACCACAACAGCTGATTAACACATGCATGTATGACTACAAGGAACAACACAACAGCTGATGAACCCTTAAAAGCATCACTATATGGAATAACATAACAGCTGATGAAAACTTGCATATTGCCATGATCCTATATCAAGTCATGGAGTACTGTGCGGACAGAGTATAGAGCTTCACGCAATTCAGCATGAAGATCGACCCTAGTTCACAGACTCATGCTTTGCATGAAGACAGCAAAGCGAGTCGCTGAACAGGAGACTGTCCTCCAAAGGGTCATTCAAGTTTGAACCGAGTTTGGGGTTGGACCAGTTGAAGCCAAAAATGGCTATGGCAGAACCTCACCTTGCCACCACGTTGAGTGTGAATGCAGATGTTTTTTGAAAGATCCTATGACAACAAAGCTTGAATGCAGATGTCATCTGAGAGATTCGACATCGACAGTTTTACTGCAGATGTCGGTTGCAAGTATCTTATTGACATTATTTTAATATGATATCGACATGTTCATAGTGTGGTGAAGAAATTACAATGTATCAAAACTGTATCACTGTTCTGTTATACCAATTCCTTGTGGGGTGGTGTCAATCGTCATGTAACGTGTGTACAAAGATTAATATTCATTAAGCCTACAAAAATTACACCTGAACAACAGAAGCGAAAGGAAAAGATAATATAGTCAGTCGCCAACATTAAACCAGTCTCAGAGAATGTAATAAGTGTAACTATGAACCAGATCAATCAGCTAATGGGGCACGTCAGCTATAATATGATGTCATCAATGATACGATGTCAACTAATAAAAATCCGTTGGTATCTAAAACCCACTGACATGAGTATTGCTATAACACAAGCTCGTTGGCATATATGGAGCTCGTCCAGGATTATATGCCAAAGACCTTGTGTTATAGCAATATTCATGTCAATGGGTGTTAGATGCCAATGGGTTTTTATTAGGTGACCATATTCGGCTTCAACCGGCCCGACCCCAAACTCGGTCCAAATTTGAATGACCCTTTGGAGGAGACACTGTCCTCTGCTCAGCGACTCGCTTTGCTGTCTTCATGCAAAGCGTGAATCTATGAACTGGGTCGATCTTCATGCTGAATTGCATGAAGCTCTATACTCTATCTGCACAGTACTACATGACCTGATATAGGATCAAGGCACATGTATCACTACATGGAACATCACAACAGGTGATGAACACTCGCATGTTTCACTACATGGAACAACACAACAGCTGATGATGAATACTTGCATGTATCACTGCATAGAACAACACAACATCTGATGAACACTTGCATGCATCATTACACGGAACAATAGAGAAAGGCTGCCATTTTATTTACTATGTGAGTCAGAGAAAGTAGCCTTTCATGCTTGATTGCTCCACTTGTGTGCAGTCAAGTTTGTCCACTCATTAGTCATCATCAAAATAGCACATGGGAGATATCTATGACCCATGGAGGATATCTATGACCCATGGGGGATATCTATGACACATGGGGGATATCTATGACTGGTCTCCTGTGGCTATGGGCTTGCGAATGCGGTTTGTGAGCCCGCATACCCGGGTTTGAAACATGGTGGCGCGTGGGTGTGTCTTAAGTCTCTGCAGTCATTTAGAAGCCTCAATAAAGTTACAGAACATGTAGAGACACTTCTGATGAGACACCAACCTGCTTCCAAAGCCATCTGTGGGTAATCAAAGTCATCTCGGCGGCCAGGTTTTTCAAACTGTGGATCACAGACAAACAAAGATCAAATGAACCAATACTGTTGTTTATGACATACAAAGATATCCTGGCTGCTTATAACATACAAACATATCCTGGCAATACACCAATTATGTCTCTTACCTCTTCCATAAAGTACATGGTTTCAAAAATTTAATTGTCGTATTATACATGTCTGTGACCTAATGAGTGACCTAAGTAACGTGTTTACTTATCTCATCTCATGCTCCTCTTGTACCTTGCAGTGTCGAGGTGAAGTATAAACAGTGGGAGAGTGCCCGCTTATGGGCTTCATGTATGGGTATTCCCATGGACTCTTTATTCACTGCGTCCATCATTTACATGGTCGGCCTCTTCCTCTGGTTCCCTCTGGTCTGCACATCATTGCTTGTTGTGGTATACAGTTAGTTGGTATCCTACTTGCATGGCCAAACTATTTGACTTGCTGCCTTCTAATAAAATGTAGTGCAGCTACAACCCCCACTTTATATTTAAAATAAAAGCTACATACACATAACTACGAGGGGAAGTCAATAAGGAAGCCACAAATGGCTGTAGAAAAATAACTAAATATGATAACAACTTGAAACCAGTTTAATTTTATACATACATTGTCCGTTTATTTCTCAACATAATTTCTCCCACCACTGATGCACTTTTCCCATCGTTTTATCAGTAATCCCAAACCTGCTGCATAGAACTGTGTACTCTGTTTTCTAAATCACGTTTTCACTTCACATTCAACTTCGGCGTCATTTGCGAAATGTATCCCGCCAAAGTGGGTTTTCAGTGTTTATGCTGACAAATGTATGTCCCGTAAAGCGGTGCATAGCTGGGTAGAAAAAATTTACGAGGGCGAGTCAATAAGTCACACAGTTCTGTGGGATGGCAGGTAAATGAAAACAAAGCACGCAGTTCCATGCAGTGGGTTTGGGAGGACTGATAAGACGATGGGATAAGTGCATTAATGTTGGTGGAAATTATGTTGAGAAATAAAGGGACAATGTATGTATAAAAATAAACTGGTTTCAAGTTGTTATCATATTTAGTTATTTTTCTACAGCCATTTGTGGCTTACTTATTAACTTACCCTCGTGTATCATAATGTAGTCGCTTTCATTGTCACGAGGCATTTCATTGTTTGTCAATTAGTTGTACTAGCTTAATGGTGCTTTCATTTCTGTGGGCTCTCGATTAGATGTGACGGTTGATCTCGATTAGATGTGATGGTTGATCTCGATTAGATGTGATGGTTGATCTCGATTAGATGTGATGGTTGATCTCGATTAGATGTGACGGTTGATCTCGATTAGATGTGACGGTTGATCTCGATTAGATGTGATGGTTGATCTCGATTAGATGTGATGGTTGAGTAAAACCACATTGTCTCGCATTGATCTGAATGCCTTGGTTATGGTGTTCCACTGTCTGTTTACCTTTTCCAAATGAACACAAATGTCTGTCCACATTTTATTTTGCTGAATAGATGGTTTGTGAGCCTGCTAAGGTTGGTTTTGAGCAGAAATAATGATTATGAGAAGATTGATTGTGACGCTTTTCTCTGGATATCTTTCAAGCCACGTTCCCGTAACATTATTTTTTATTACTGATTGTATCGATTCATCATAAGCACTATTTTCAGTGTGAATTCTGTGTTTGTCTTTCTTAGTAAATCTATGTGCCTTCTCATTTTCCAAAAAAACTTAAAGCTAATACTTAGGAGTGTGAAATGTAAAAGGGGTGTGAAATGCAAAATGGGTGTGAAATGTAAAAGGGTTGCACATATTATAGCATAGCTTTCAAAGGTGAGGCCTGCAGTCTTTTCCAGCTTTTGTTTTCTTATTTTGCCACTGAAACTTGAGTTATTCAGAATCAAACTACAGTATGCAGAACTTTATAAATGAGGTGCAACAACTGTTTGCTTAGGGACACATATGTTATTACAGTTTGGTAAGGGATATTATCTGTTACAACTGTTTGCTTAGGGACACAATCTGTTACTATAGTTTGGTAAGGGACATTATCTGTTACTATTGTTTGATTAGAGACGTATCTGCTACTACAGTTTGGTAAGGGACATTATCTGTTACTACTGTTAGGCTCGGATTCTTGCCACTTAAATCTCACAATACAGAATTTTAACCCCAATAAGACAAAGATTTTTATCACCAAAGGAAAAAATAAATAAAATCTAAGTTTTTGTATGGTTGTCTGTGCTAATTTTGGACACCCATTAGCGATTTAAATCAAGTATCATCTTCTCCACACATGATATTATCCATCAGATCTCTTCCTTTTATGTCACACCAGGAGATTCTCAACTCAGTGCGCAAGCTCTGTAGCTCTGGTGATGATCCCAATATCCATCCATCATGTGCCATGCCGGTAAGCATGTCTCGCCATCTCAATCGATCACCAGAGTCATGGATCACTTCAGAGTTCTTGTCTAGACCATGCCACAAGGTCAAGCCATCCAGGTATTTACTTCTCTGTCTTTCACTTGTTCTCTTCCCCCCGCGTGCAGTAGCGCCCGAGATCTGACATCACAGCATGATGTGGAGGTGTATATATCTATGTGTGTGGGTGTATATATATATAAACTGGCAGTAGTTATCTTTCCTTGAGTTAGAAATCAGCAGTGGTAATTTCCCTTGGCGTCAGTGTTACCAACAGTTGTGTGAGTGTATAGGTAGGTCACACTTTGTGAAAGGGTCAAAATTGTCTTTTCCTCTTTGTTTATATTAAATGATAACTGACAC
This sequence comes from Cepaea nemoralis, assembly GCA_014155875.1. Classification (NCBI taxonomy): domain Eukaryota; kingdom Metazoa; phylum Mollusca; class Gastropoda; order Stylommatophora; family Helicidae; genus Cepaea; species Cepaea nemoralis. The sequence continues at coordinate 199,851 of JACEFZ010014892.1, read as the reverse complement.
ACAAACATTAATATCTCAGCTTATAACTGACCTACACACTTGACTAAGGTACCGTTGGATTTGTTTTTTCAAGAGGTATCCAACTATGCAGGTTATATCATTAAAAATCGATTTAGAAAATTTTAACAATTTTTACATCATTATTGTGACACAACCCAACTTCCAATTTTCTGCCATCAAGTTTTATTTGGCCCAAACCCACTTTTTGTTTGGCAGTAAATCAGTTAAATTCACCAAGGGAATACATTGCTTTGAAAATATTGTTCTAGGAATGAAGTGCTGGCTTAGACCAGGGTTGCCAGATTGGCTTTTTTAATGACAAATCTGATAAATCTGGCTTTTTAAAAACAGATTTGGTGTCAAAATTTCAGTTTGGCGTTTTTGGCTTTTTTCTTGGCTTTTAAAAATTTGTAATGGCATAATAATTAGCTATAAATGCCTCTTTTTTGAATTGGTCAAGTTAATTTTTATCTTGTTTTAACACTTTTTAGCTAAAACAAATGCAAAACAATAAGCTTAGCTTATACTGCTTTTGGTTCATTCTCGAGAACGAACGTAACAACTAACAAGTATTTACTATTAAACACCTATGGTTTTCGTACTGTTTGTACTGTTCTATGCGCACTCACGCACTGCGCAGCCACCTTACTGTTCAGTTAAGTTTTCAAATTCATTATACCTTCATGGCAAGTATTTCTTATTATTGAGCCCATTATCATGCCAAAGTGGAAACCATCTTATGATACTAATCGGAAATATAATGATCAATGGGAAAAGACATTTGTGTGGCTCAAGAAATCCACTGATGGTTCTGAATAGGCATATTGCAAATTGTGCCAGTGTAATATTGTTCCAAGACTTTCAAATCTCGCAAATCATGAAACAACAGAAAAACACAAGCGGAGCGCGCCATCTTCTTCACAAAAAACACTTTCAGTGATGAAAATAAGTAAGAAAATTGATGATAAAGTCAAATTAGCAGAGTTACAAATTGCTGTTAGCATGGCTTGCCATAGTGCCATCGATCACTGTGAAATAATGGTAGCCCATGGATGTACCATGGCAGCACTCTTGGTCAGATAAAATTGCACTGAACAAAGTGTACATCACTAATAAGGAATCCTGTACTGAATATCTCAACAATGAAGAGGAATGTTGTTTGTCCATCAAGAATGATGATGACCATTCATTTCATCCAGTGGGATTGAAAGTATGGAGCCGTGAGTTCTAAGATGGCTGATATGCCTATTTTGGCTCGAAATGTTCTTTGACAATGTGGGCAAAGAATGCTTGATGTTCCAGGAGGAGGATCTCCTGCAGTGGTTTTTCTGTTCAGCCTTTTATTCACAGCTCTTGCAGTCCTTGTTGCTTCACAAGTGACTGCACCCTAATATGTAATGATGTACACCACGAATTACGGTCTTTAGCAGCAGTCTCACAGGTGTCAAGATGAATTCCAAAAGCGTTCAGTGACATTTTCAGAAGAAGAGGACTACTTATTTGAAGAAGAGGTTTTTATGTGATGTATTTTGAATAGACATTTTTATTGGGTAATGTCTGGTTTTTTTTTTTTTTTGCTTTTTTAATTTCATGACTTGGCTTTTTTTCCCCCCACAATGATCTGGCAACCCTGGCTTAGACATGCCATTCATGGTGCACCTAGGCACATGAAAGTTAGCTCTGGGAATACACTGTGTGCTTCAGTGTCCACCTGCTGACCAGGTCAGCGACCCCTGCTAAGGTCAAGCAGAAATGGCTTATTAAACTTTTCTGTCACAATTGAACTGAATTATGCATGAATTAAATCAACTGAAATTTACATGCCACAAGTCAAAATGTGTCACTTCATGTCTATATCTTATTGATTTTGTGTACTGCTTATCACGCAATGACAGTGTACTTTGGACTGCAATAAAAATAAAATAAGATGGGGATGCAATAAACTTCTCTAGTCTACTAACTACTGACTAAGTACTACTATGTACATTCCTGTTTATCAGGCATATTTGAATTGCATATGATAATGCTAAAAGCAATTGTCATTAACGAATATTATTAGACCAAGCCGATACAGATGAAATTATTAATACTGTTTTGTTAGTGTCTCAACTATGTTGTCTCTGAGTTAAAGTTATAGAAGAATTCTCGTATTCTGTAACTATAAAACTATAACTAACGTAACAGTAAGGGTAGGATAACGTCAACGATCATACGATACCGTTTCGTTTACAGCAACGTTCATTTTTATTTTTCTAAATATTTCGCATCCCAACAAGAAATATTAGCAGAATATTAAACTAGCATCTGTTCTTACTTACTTTTGTCATTCCGACACCGATAACAAAAACTCGTCGTAGCTTGCCCATGACGAAGGTTTGGTGAGAAGTATCTAAGTGAAACTGAAGGTGCCCGGTTGTGTTTTGTGGAACCCTGGCACTGACCCGCGACCTGCGGACTTTGTGACCCACTTCTGTCCTGCTCGCTTGATTCCACCTCACTTTTCTATGTCCGGCACTAGTTTCAAAGACTCAAACACGACTGGCTGAATTCATACGCTGAAAAAACAGTCCTATCATTTTAGTACCTTATTGCGAATTTTCAAAGAGCTGTATACTAATTAGACAATGTTTAACTCAAATAATTACGAATTAAGGATAAAACAAGATGTTGGAATTTTTATAATTCAAGTTGAAGAACTACTTAAAGCGGATGTTAAAGTGTTGTATGTTGTTAGGTTGTGCTAATTTTTGGCGCGGGGTTTTGCCGAATTCTTGGAAATTATTGCCACTTTATCATGTTTATCTGATATTAATTCGCATGGATATGCGCTAGTAACATCATGTAAACATTCACCTTTATTTTGATGCAAAAATTTCATCAAAATATATCGCCACTTATGAAATCGTCCTGATTTTGTACAGGTGAGTGTGTACTGTGCTTCGCCAACAATGGACGATTTAGTGGCCACCAAAGGCAACCGCTATTGAGGATGTTACACTTATTTTTGCAAGCGGTATCATTATGATTATGAATATTTACTTCTATAAACAACATTATTCGTAATCAAATTCTTGCGATTTACGTAGATTACCTACATCTTTTCTACGGCTTTACATGTTTTGATAGCATTTGTGTATCCTTCCGCGTTGTGCGGCACATTACTACAAAAACATTGTAGTTGTACTTTTATTTCATGTGTATCATTTCTTTCTGAAGCCAGAAAATTGCAAAGATGTCATTTGTCTCCTTCGTTACTCCATAAACTCCACAATTATCGACACATTGTGGTCGTAATCAAGGCAGACATATGAAAGATTGTAGTATTTGTGAAAGTAATGTCAGGCACTTGTCCCCCCTCCCCCAGCGTTAGAGAAGAGAAGCCAGAAATGACCCAGTGAATGTGTCGTCGGGTGTGTTGTGTGGCTTGACTGGCCCTTTCAGCCGGTACATGTCCAGTTTGTGTCGTTAGAAGGTATCAGAAATGTATATTACTTCATGTTCAAGTGTTTTGTCATGGTCTTACACTGGACCAGCTGTGATTTACCGTTTACCAGAACACAGTCAATATACACCTGATACAGAAGGGTTGGCACTATCAATCACACAGTCGTACTGATACTGCCAGCCAATGCTTTTCTCTTCATCTCATGAAGTGTAAATTGACATTACTACTAATATTATAATGACATGTTTTGTTTGAAAAATTACTGGTGCGGAGGGAAATCAAGCCCATAGATCTGACAAAATGAAACCCAGTGGTGCTTCCGGTCTCCCTACATCAGTTATTGCCGGAGATATAATTTGGTTAACATTAAGGGAGCCCCTATTCACAAAAGTTTGTGAATATTACGAGACACTAATCACAAAAATATGTGTTTACTACCGCCGTCAATTGGCTTCAGAAGACTCTATTATTCTCTCTTCTTGTCTGTCTTTTGTTTGCAAGTTCTTTTTCTTCAAACCTCACAAAGACGATATTTGTCGACAAGGACACACTCTACGTACAATGATATTTTATTTGGCAAATAAAATTCACATTAAACAAAGACATCTATTGGATCCATTGATTCCGACACTCGATCACTCTGTCGCTGCCTGGGGGTTGCAAGGGTCTGTTCAAGGCACTAAAGAAGATTGGCTGCCCACCAACTCTTCTGTCCATTGTGGAATCGTTCCACACAGGCATGAAGGGTATAATCAAGTTTGATGGCTCAACTTCAGAAGAGTTTGAAATCAAGAGTGGAGTTAAGCAAGGTTGTGTACTAGCTCCCACCCTCTTTGGAATATACTTTTCACTTCTACTCAAATATGCCTTCCGTAATCAGGATGGTGGTATATACATTCACTCACGCTCAGATGGTGGCCTTTACAATGCTCAGAGATTGAAGGCTAAGACCAAAATTAGGAGGGTACTGATCGGAGAGTTGCTTTTTGCAGATGATGCTGCAGTTACGACCCACTCTGAGGAAGAATTGCAATGTCTACTATCTGCATTCTCCAATGCTTGTTCTGAATTTGGTTTAACATTTAGCAAATAGAAGATAAATTATTGACGACGCCGAACTGGAGATAGTAGACTATTTTACATATCTAGGGTCAGAGGTAAATTGCAAATTATCCCTAGATCAGGAAATCAACATCAGGATTGGTAAGGCAGCAACAACAATGAACATGTTAACAAAAAGAGTCTGGGAGAACAGGAAGCTTACTGTCAAAACAAAAGTTCTTGTCTATCAAGCCTGTGTCCTTAGTACTCTTCTTTATGGCAGTGAAACCTGGACAACTTATTCACACCAAGAGAAATGTTTAAACAGCTTTCATATGCGGGGTCTGCGAACAATACTTGGTATTAAGTGGCAAGACAAAATCACAAATACTGAAGTATTGGAAAGATCAGGTTGTGTGATGGTATATTCCATGCTTAGTCTTCGTAGACTTAGATGGGTGTACGCTTTAGGAGGATGGAGGATGGTAGAATACCAAAGGACATCTTTTTTGGTGAATTACAGATCGGTAAGAGATCTCAGGGTCTGCCTCTACTACGATACAAAGATGTGTGTCAGCGGGACATGATTGATACAGGCATTGATAGTGCACATTGGGAACAAGTTGCCGCAAGAACGTGTTGGTTTAAGGGCAAATATCAGAAATGGAATAAAGACAAAGGAGAAAATGATTGCAGATATGTCACACACCGAGCGTGCGAGACGTATGATGGTGGAAATGACCATGTGTTCACATGCATCCACTGTGGACAAATATTTACAGCACAAATTGGCTTTAGCAGTCACATTCGCTACCGCCATGGGTTATAGTTATGCCTTTTTGAAGCACAATGTAACAAACTGTCGTCTATCAAGATGGCAAGGTGCCAATGAAATTATAGCAGGTTCAGTCATGATTTTCAAATTGAGTATTTGCTAATGAGACCACCACAGATGGAAAGGCCTTGAAAAACCAAATCTAATGGTATCTCAATTATGCCTGTATGTCAGTTCTAAGCGGAGATATTCACATTTAAGTGTCAGGATCTGGGGGAGGGGGGGGGAATGGTCATGATTCCTGTAACTTGGGACTCCTGTGTGTCCCAGTATCTCCGCTGCCAGTCTGTGCGAGATTGTCTCAAATGGGTCATAGATATGAAAACTGACTTCAAAAATATGGTTTTTTAACGACATATCAAGCTATACCGGCAATGAAACTCCAAATATATGTAAAAATGGGTGCAGAATTTGAATATCCATCTAAAAATATGGTAAAATTAAGTAGACAAGCTCTGGAAAATAAAATTACTTATTGTTTTGCCAACTAATTAAATTTATTTAATCTTCTTCTTCTTCTTCAGCATTCCGAGCCATTGAGGTTCTTTGCTGCAGATACAATCTGTCTCCATTCGTCTCTCTGGTTGACCTTCTCTTGCCAGTCGTTGATTCCAAGTGCTTGTAGGTCTGTATATATATTATCTCTCCACCGCCTTCTTGGTCTACCTCGGGGTCTACGGTCATTTATTTCCTGAGTGTAAGCGAGTTTTGTTTCCCTATTATCTTCCATTCTTTCTATATGCCCCAGCCATTGTAGTCTATTAGCCTTCATGATACCAGTGATTAGCGGGGACTTAAACAAATCATAAATGTCTTTGTTACTTCTTCTTTTCCACTCTCCACTTTGTGTATCCCTAATGGGTCCAAATATGCGTCTTAAAATTTTGTTCTCAAAGGTTTGTAACAAGGCTTCGTCTCCTTTCGTTGTACTCCAGGTTTCAGAGCCATACAGCACAACTGGTCTGATCAGTGTTTTGTATATTGTGATTTTGGTGTTACGAGATAGCGCCTTTGATTTTAGTAGATGTTGTAGTGCATAGTATATCTTATTTCCAGAGTTGATTCTAGTTTGTATTTCTTCCCTTATGATGTTGGAGCAGTTGAAGATTGTACCCAGGTATTTGTATGTTTCCGTTCTTTTAATGGTCATATTATCTATTTGTATGTGGCCAGAGTTTTTAGCCATTCCGTCTCTTGAAATTACCATATATTCTGTCTTATCTTGGTTGATAACCAGCCCCATCTGTTGGGCTTTTTCCTTTAAGTGAGTCAATATTTCTAATGTCTTTTGTTCACTTTGCCCTATAATATCTATATCATCTGCATAACCAAGCAGCTTGGATGTTCCTCCAATATCACATTCCTCCTTTACCTTCCTTACAACTTTCTCTAGAGCCAGATTGAAGAGTAGCGGCGATAGTGCATCACCCTGTTTCAAGCCAGATGTTATTTGGAAGGGGTCTGATTTCCTGCCTTTATATGTTACTATATTATAAGTATCTTCCATGCATAGTTTGGTCATGTTAATTAACTTCCTTGGTATTCCAAATTCCTGCATAACATTCCATAGACTATTCCTATGGACACTATCATAAGCCTTTTTAAAATCCACAAAAATGTTATGGAGATCTCTTTTATATTCCCAATGTTTCTCGGCTATTTGTCGTAAGATAAATATCTGATCTATTGTTGATCTGTTTTGTCTAAAACCCGCCTGGTAGTCACCTAATATGTCTTCTGAATATGGTTTTAGTCTATTTAGTAATACTGCGGATAGTATCTTATAGCTTGTGGACAGTAGTGATATTCCTCTATAATTTCCACATTGGAACTTGTCTCCTTTCTTAAAGATAGGTATCAATAATGACTCTTTACAGTCATGGGGTAATTCTTCTGTCCTCCAGATTTTTATTATTAGTTCGTAAAGCTTTAGATGTAATGCATGGCCACCTGCCTTTATAAATTCAGCAGCAATTCCATCAGTCTCAGTTGCCTTATTGTTTTTAAGTCGTGTGATTACATATAGGATTTCTTCAAATGCAGGTTCTTCAATGTGTGGTTCGCGCGTTAGAACTTCTTCCTGTGGGAAGGTGTTACTTGGAGCTTCACAATTTAGTAATTCAACAAAATATTCTTTCCATGTGTTACACATTTCCTCATTGGTATTTATCATATTCCCATTTTTGTCTTTTAAACCATATGTGTTTTGTTGGTGCCCTCGTTTCATTGACTTCAGTACTTTAAAACATTTTCTGGATTCTGGATTTTATTTAATAGCCATGATAATTTCAACCAATCGCTATGCATAGAATGATAGACTAACCTATTCTGCAGAATCTAAGATGGCGTTTGTTATTGTCACGTGATATTTGAATGAATGAATGACGAGGGAAGCATGAATGATCTTTACATAGCCATTTTTAGAAACAATGGATCATTCAGGGGTGGCGCGGTGTATCATTTCTGGTTTCAGATCGGGTTGTGGCACTAGTAGTATACCTACTAATTATCCGTTAACTTGTAAGGAAGCTTGAGTTTGTATTTACATGCAGTTCCAGCGATGTGGGGGTCTGTGAGGGGACAGATATGAAGCTTTACAACACAAATAACATGTTACTTAAACGGTCATGAACATCTTAACGGAGGTAGAGAAAAAAACTACACTAATTCAAAAGCCAGCATATATAGTTTCTCCAAATACGGGCTGTAGGACAGCCATGTTATGAGGAGACAAAAACTGGAACATGTCATGACAACCGGAAAGATTTGCTGAAAGAGAGATAGAAGAAGACAGCGTGAGAAAATTCTTGACAGTCTTGTGTCATGGTGCGAAGGGGAATCAACACACGAAGTTATCCATGCCGTCGGAGATCAGAATTTATGGAGATGTATAATCACAAATGCCAGCCAGCAAGGAACTGGATGATGAAGACTGTAACTGAAAATTCAGGAACCAGGTGAAAATGCAAGGAGACAAGGTGCCCTGGATTTGTCTAATTTGTCTGTAAACTGCATTTGTTGAGGGAGAGGGGCATACTGGAGTTTTCTCGGAGATTATGATGTTGATAGTTAAAACTGAGACACCCTCCACCCCTTCCAAATTAGCATCAGCTGATTTGAGAAACAGTTTTTAAAAAAAAACATGGTTGCCACATTGCAAAGGTGTAATGTGACACACCTAGTGTTGTTATGTGCCTCCTTGTAGTCCCATGGGAACACATGTGCTACCTATACACTGGTGTTTGAACATAACCACAATAACTTTTCAGCTGTTCCTACTGAACCCCACTAATTGAGATCATTTATCACCATAAACATGATAGTGCCTTTTTTTTTTTTTAAGATTCATGGTTAGCATGCTTGCCTACTGGTAGGTGATCATGTATTCAGATCCCCAAGGATTTAAAAAAAATTGACTTTGGTTCCTAGGTCAACACATTCTAAAATCCTAAAACAGCTACCAGGAAATGTCCCGGAAAGTCAATATAGGTTGCATCATCCATCAAGTGTGGATTGGTCTATCGAAGTACAGGGCGGGCACCACATACCCAATATATGTTGTCTTCTGACCACACAACTCCTACACTGACCAGACAACTCCTACACTGACCAGACAATCACATAGCAGTGCAAAGTATTGAACTGAATCGGCCACTTTATATTGGATTTGTGGATAATGAATAGGTCTTTGGCAGCATTGATAGGGAATTCCTTTAGAGGTTGATGCAGCACATAAGTACATGAAATCTTAGGTTCTACATAAAACAGAACTATCATGTATATTTGAAATAAAAACTGAGGTGCATCAGGGTTGTCTTTTGTCACCATTATTATTCTTACTGACAATGGATTGGATTACAACAACTACTACTGCCAGAAATGCAATTCAGTGGACTCCAACAATGGAACTTTATAATTTGGACTGTGTTGATGACACTGCACTCCTGTTACATACGTGAAATCAGATGCAAAATGTACTAAATACACTTGAAGGGAGTTTGCAACAATTAGGTTTACAAATGTATAGGGAAAAGACAAGGGCAATGAGATTAAACCACATATTTAAAACACTGACCTTCCTTGATGGAATCACCAAAGAATAGCTCATGGAGAGAACTAAACAAATTTCTTTGAACCAAGAAATGGAGAAGAGATGCTGGCACTGAATATGACACAATTGAGAAAACCTGATGATATTATAACTAGACACTCCCTTTTCTGGAAAAATAGTGGGAGACAAAATATACGGATAAAAGAATTAAAGACAGATATTAATAATCAATCAATCATGTGCCATGCCGGAAAGCGTGGGCGGTCATGATTCGCCATTTCACTCGATCACCAGAGTCGTGGATCAGCTCAGTGTTCCTGTCTCGTCCATGCCATGTGGCCAAGCCATCCAGGTATTATGATCAGTCTTTAAGCGAATCATAATAAACTAGGCAATTTCAAAGAGGTAGTTTGCCGTTGCTTTCCTCTATGGCAGTGACCATACTGGCCGGATGACCGCAATCATTGTCTCTCAAAAGAGAGAAAGCTTGCCGTCGCGAAACTCGAGACCATAACCAACAAATATCTGTCGGCTGCCCTCATAATTTCATCCACCACCTGCCTTCCGTGGCTTCTTTTGAACACTTCCAATTAACGAAAACGAAATAACATCACATAATCCAAAGGAAAAACACTATCCACACGAATTTCACGGGAATTTCCAAAGGGAATCCACAGAAAAACACTGAACAGCGTCTCCCCCCAGAACGAGTCATCGCGTCGCCATTATACCGGCGACGGTATAATATATATATATATTATATATTAATAATATCAACATTCTTCTTCTTCTTCTTCTTCAGCATTCCGAGCCATTGAGGTTCTTTGCTGCAGATACAATCTGTCTCCATTCGTCTCTCTGGTGGACCTTCTCTTGCCAGTCGTTGATTCCAAGTGCTTGTAGGTCTGTATGTATATTATCTCTCCACCGCCTTCTTGGTCTACCTCGGGGTCTACGGTCATTTATTTCCTGAGTGTAAGCGAGTTTTGTTTCCCTATTATCTTCCATTCTTTCTATATGCCCCAGCCATTGTAGTCTATTAGCCTTCATGATACCAGTGATTAGCGGGGACTTAAACAAATCATAAATGTCTTTGTTACTTCTTTTCCACTCTCCACTTTGTGTATCCCTAATGGGTCCAAAGATGCGTCTTAAAAATTTGTTTCTCAAAGGTTTGTAACAAGGCTTCGTCTCCTTTCGTTGTACTCCAGTTTCAGAGCCATACAGCACAACTGGTCTGATCAGTGTTTTGTATATTGTGATTTTGGTGTTACGAGATAGCGCCTTTGATTTTAGTAGATGTTGTAGTGCATAGTATATCTTATTTCCAGAGTTGATTCTAGTTTGTATTTCTTCCCTTATGATGTTGGAGCAGTTGAAGATTGTACCAGGTATATCAACATTAAAAAATCAAATTAATAAAACAACAACGATTCACCCACAAGAAGACCCCCCCCCCCCCCCCCCCCCCCCCCCACCGAAACAATTAAAAGCTTCAAGTTACCTAGGAAGTATGATATCAAATGGCAAATCATAAGACGAGATCAAAAATAGATGCATTAAGGTAAACCAACTCATTGGACAAATGGCACCAATACTAAAGAACAAACATGTATCAGTAGTTACTAAGGAAGCACTATACAAGACACTCTTCTTACCAACTCTGTGCTACCAGTGCCAAACCTGGACAATGACAGAAAAAGAGACAAGAAAAATCACAGCAGAAATTAGATTCCAGAGAAGAATACTCAGTCTCACGAAGAGCAAAAATTAGAAATGAAGAAATCAGGACTGAAGTGGGGGTTACAGCTGCACTAGATTTCATTAGAAGGCAACAAGTAAAATGGTTTGATCATGTAACTGTAGAATGTCCAGAAATGAATGCCGTCATTCACGATCAATTATTTTGAAAACTGTCTGTTGCATCATTATGACATTTTTCCTGCCGTCTTATATTTACCCCCACCCAAGGACTATGACTTTGTTAGGTACAAAAGCAACTTAAATCATGAAAAGCGGCGACATTTCTTTGATGTTTTGATGAAAAACTAGTGATTTCTCGCTAACAAGCTTGTTTTACAGTAATGCCAATGCCCCCACCAGTTCGGATGACAAACACAAGGCGTATCCAGATTTGTATGGGAGTGGGTGCATTGTCTGCTTTGCTGAGACGGAACATGATTACATGTTTTGCATGACGAATATAGCTGTGAATGTCTATGTAGTCGGCTTCCTTCTTAATGGTCAAGATGTTGGTCCTCTTTTCATTGATTCATATGTTCGTGTGTTGTCCCCTCATTTGACAACGTGTTTCTTCTCACATTTCTTGTTATGCCACAATATGTCAGTTCCCACCGCAGTATTACTCTTCGGTTGGTATTCGATGCGTTTAGAGCTTTTTGTTTTTTCAATGACAGTTTGTCACCGTTGAGGGCTCACGGAATTGAAAATTCATCACTGTGGAATACAAACTGTTGCCATTAACAAGTTGTATTGTTTATGCCGATGCTGTAATGTTTAGGGCCTGCAATTCTTCTGAATATTTGTAGCAAAATATCCCAGATGGTATGCACGTGGATTAAGGTCTGCGATCTGCTCAGACCTTAATCTGTGTCGGACGATTCCAGTAGGTTGATGACTGCTCTCGGTTGCATAAAATTCAATCCATCCTTTCTCCAGTAGTCCTCTTCCTCTTTCAACACATGGTCCTCACATTTTCCCAGCAACTTTTATCAATATTTAATAGCGCGGACTGGATTAGTATCTTGACGTCAGACAATTTGAATATAGTATTGTCAGCTGCCATCTGTCCTTTAATTTTAGCCCACACTAGTTCTATAGGTTTAATATGAGAGTGGTACGGCGGAAGTCTCAAGCACCCATGATGATGTTCTTCTATCAACTTGTCGATTTGATATTTCTTGCTTTTTGGTGTCTGTTTTACGAGGGACAACAATTCTAGCTAGAAATACGTTTCTGGAAATGGTATGTTTTCCATTTGGAGCCATATCTTTATTGCTCCCTTTGTGTTCGATGCTGTTGGTATTTTGTCTTCTTGGGCAACAACATTGATATCATGCATTGTCCATAATTGGACAGGACGGTCTATCTAGGGTTGGAAGCACAGTATTCTTGAGCCAATCTCTAAATACATTACCATTCATCTTATTATGATAATCCCTATTGTCTGTATGCTTTGATACGAACACGAGCCCAGCATTCTGTTGTAAGCCATTATGCGTATTACCAGCATGGGCCATGACCAAAAGTTGTCCTATACTACTGGGCACATATCGCTTTATCTGTCCATCCACTGCTTGCCATTCCTTATCACTTGTGTGGTGCGAATTAATCCACATTTCATCCAAACACACTATGCCATAATTTTCTTTGTGCATTTCCCTTATTTCACGTAGGTATCTGCTTCTCATGGCTCTTAAATGTGGTTGCTCGCAAAGAATATTTCTACTGCCCTTGTATTATACTTTCTAAAAGTGAAGATAATGGCCTTATAATTTTCCACAAAGTTGTTTTGGATAGCTCTATGTTGTTGTTCTTTCTCAACCAAACCCTAAGTTTTCTTACAGTCACTGTTTCTTTGGCATCCAGCATTTTTTTAATGCTGGATAATCCTGGATATAAAATCCAAAATTTTTATAATTTTAGGAGTCTCCATGGCGACGTGGTCAAGCCTTTTTACTCGGGCTCCAAAGGTTGTGGGTTCGATTCCGGGCCGCATCCTTCGGTTCACGAGTTAAATTTTTCGGAGACTTCTGTGGGTCATCGCTAGAGCTGCAGAGTTTGTGCTTTGTGTGATGCTTTCCGCGCTGCAGAAGGAGATCGAGCCATATGGGATAGAACCCGGTGCGATGAAGTCGACCCTGTCGTATATCAAGCGACTTTTTAAAGCATTTGTATAATAGCTGGCCTTATGACATCTTTGTCACAGCTGTCTACAATAATCTTTCTACCTACCGTTGGTGTGGTTTCATTCCAGATTCTTGCACCCATCGACCAAATAACCATTTACTCAAACCCAATGCATGCACTGTTCTTTTTTCGTAATTTGTAATAGTATAAAACAGTTTCCTGCGATCAGCTTCTTGACAAAAATATGTGTACAATTTCATAGCAATGCTTTGAAGTGTATACACAATTTCGCATTCAATCCCATTGAAAAATATTCACACATTTCAATGTTAGCGATAAGTGGTAAGATTTTTTTTTAAAAACCCATATTAATCAGGTTTCATGAAATAACCCACATTTTGAGGCACCTCTGAACAGTCCCAGTTTAAACAACGTGGGGTTCTTGGCATAAGGCCAATCCTGTGAAACACGTAAAATATTCAACATTGAACTCTGATTGTCTGGCTACGCTGTAATACATTTAAAATTATGAACTTCATCTCTGACCCGTAAATTATATACCGCATATAAGCAAACTTTGAAATCTGCTGTAAAATCTCCGGAACAAAAATTGTTTTGTTGGGTGGACATAATGATAAGGTTATATGCTAAATCTCATAATTTTCCTTCAGTTGGTTACTGAAATATGGAATTTTATATTGGGGCAGACAAAAGTAAACACACTATAGGCTACCAACTAACAGTATACCACAACAAGCAATGATGTACAGACCAAATGGGAGCAGAGAAAGAGGCCGACAATGTAAACGATGGACGGGGGGAACAGTAGAATCCATGGGAATATTGATACATGAAGCCCATAAACGGGCACTCTTCCACTGTTTATACTTCACCTCGACACCGCAAGGTACAAGAGGAATAAGTCGAGATGAGATTAATGTGGAGAGAGAGGAACAAGACGAGATGAGATTAATATGGAGAGAAAATTAATGGTGCTGCACTAGATAGGGAAAGATGGCACAACTTGGCATGATTTAGTTGGGGGTTTATATGCCTTATGCCTGTAGGTGTGAATAGGGTCCTTTACTGTTGCTTGAATAGGCTCACCATTTTTGCAATGACTAAATGTATATAGTAAACAATGATCCTTTGTTCATATTGCTAATTGCTAGGTGTTGCCATATATTTTCCCTACTTTTTCAAAAAATTATGGGGGGAGGGCGGGTGGAGGGAGGGGTGAGATATGTTGGATAGAGTTCACATTGACATTTAACCATATCTCATTAACTATGTCAATCATAAGCTGAGATATTTATTGTGTGTCTTGGTTGGACAAATGGCAACTATTAGAATAAACAGGATTTCCAACTTCATACTTGCGGCATAAGCCACATGTACATATCACATGCTTAGCTTGTATGACTTGTCTATGTTGGCTCACTTGCTGGGAATATTACTCCAGTGACTTGTCTTCTGTTAATTACATACCTGTTTGGTGGGAAAATATTGTAAAATAAAAGTAGATATTGTATTAAACCATTATATTACAAAAGCATCCTTGCATAAAAGAGCTATTGAGGGTTTCCTGTGTTCTGTGCTAAAGAAGCTTATACAGAGACATGTTAATTGAGGTCATTGTTTCTCCATAAGGTTTGTGTTGTTTTTGCGTGACTCATTAGCGGTGCAATCATTTAAAAATGTATAGACATGTTTGCTGGTTGGGGGATCTGTTTAATGTTGTAGGAAAGATGGTTTTTATATTTTAAAATGTTGCTTTGTCTTTGCCAACTTGTTAATGATTGAATGGACATAGTTAAGGAATAGGTAATAGCATAGTAAAAACCTCCCCATAATCAGACTTTTCTTTTCCAGAATAACCAACATTTGTCTTTCACCCCAAAGACCGATTACCAATTACCTGCTGTTACAGAGTCCAAAGATAACAGATGTGTTGATATATTTTTTTTTGACTTACCAAATTGTATCTTTATTAAAATAGCTTATAAACTGTTTTGCTATATCAGGGTTCAAATCTAGCTTCAGAAATTATATGTAAGACAGTCTAACTTAAGGCGTCCAGCTGCTCTTAAAAACATTATTGTTTTTACTCCGCAAATGTCCATATACAGTGGGATTAGGGGACAGTGGCAGCGTGGTTGTGCTGTTGCTGTGTGGTGCACTGAGGTGGGCTTTTTGCTTTTCTTTTTATTTTTTCACAATTATTTATATGTGATGGAAAACAACCATTGTTATTAGTTGTTTAGTCAACAGATTATCCTTTCTGCACAATAGCCCATTCAGTCCATAAGTGTTCAAATCTCCCAATTATCTCCCTCAACATATAGTGTATGGTGACACTATTTCTGTGTTGTTTGACTATTCTTCTTTGACCCCCTGTGTAATGCTATTTTCTGGCTTTACCCCTTTTGACTAAATGTTCTTGCAGTCTTGTCAAGGTTTCAGATTCATAGTCACACGTGATTCGTTTAATCGTCCTACCTCCGTGATGACATTCACAATGTCAGCTTGACACATTGCTCTCCACAGTAGTCTGGCCCAAGCCTATCAACTTGTTCTTTTATGCCATTGCCTGCGTGACCTAGCACAAACATGATGCTGTGTTATGCCAGCCTCGACCTCAGAGACCCCATCTAATATCTTTGAGACCAGCCCATTTGTCTTCCTGAGCATACTCATCGAGTCACCAAGATATCATGCCTGGGTGAAAGTCTGTGTCTCCTGCCAGGCTATTGCTTTACTTGCTGCCATGACTTCCTAGGTCCTTCAGGTTCCTCGTCGATGCAACGGAGTCCGTGCATTGAGCTGAATTTCTCCAGACTCCGGTTTGAGTTGGGAGGAAAACGGAGCACGTATGGGTTAAACCGTGTGCCGTGATGTTGATCCGACTAAAACTAAACTTCCTAGGTCAGGCTACTGGTCAAGGCAAAGTTCTACACTCTTTCTTCACAGATCGTCATTCAATCTGAGCCATAAACGTCCTTGAGCAGCTTGTTTGTTGAACAAGATGACGCTCAGAATTCTCACTTATCAAGACGTGAACCTCTGTCTCCACAGTTACTGGATTTTGTTGTCTTCAGCTTCTATACTGTCTGATGGATACTGAAAAGGATGTACCGCACTCTGCTGGCACTTGTTTCTATTTTCACCAGGTTCTGCTCTCAAGTGAAAAGACCTGTTGAATAATTTCCTCGACCTGACCCATCCAGGATTAAGGTTTTCCCTCATCTTACCCTGCTGTCCTTTTTATTTCTTGATCTCATTGCAGCGGAATGTTTTATATCAACAATAATGCACATGGTCACATTATGTATTCTTTCCAGTCTCTCAATATGAGATCGGTTTAGGGCATACTCACTACCAAAAGGACCAGACCCTGGTTTAGGAGATGTTGCTCACAGTTTGTAGCCACCAATAACCTTGTCGCAGCCATACCTCTCATAGCTTTTATTATCATATGGTCTGTGTGCTCAGAAAAAGCCAGACTCTTATCAAATAGCTCTCCTAAGTGCTTCATTGTATGAGTCCCTTCCTCAACCTCTGAACATAAAATTACAGTTGGTGTTGGAATGTTGATAGTGTGGTTATTCTGCGAGAATACGTCAGGGTTGCCTTCGTCAGATTGACCAGTGCTCCCTTTTCCCCATACCATATGATCATGCTGTCAAGTTCTGTCTGAAGTTCTCCAGCAACCTGTCTTTTCCCTGTCGATACCTGTCACAAAGCAGATTAAGTAACCATAACAGCATTACCTGCGTGGGTTATTATCAGAATAATAATAAATCACAGAATAAACTTTCATGATAAAATCAGAGAGGAACCAAAAGTGTTGAATTGATAGACAATAGCCAGGCAATATCTTTAAGAAAGACAGTAGTTTAAGGTTCACTATAAAATATTCATATTAAGTGTATTATTTAATTAGTCTTGGTTAGTGTGCTTGTTGACCATACAGTAGATCCTGGTTAGTGTACTTGTTGACCATATATTGGATCCTGGTTAGTGTACTTGTCGACCATACAGTAGATCCTGGTTAGTGTGCTTGTTGACCATACAGTAGATCCTGGTTAGTGTACTTGTTGACCATATAGTGGATCCTGGTTAGTATACTTGTAGACTATATAGTGGATCCTGGTTAGTATACTTGTTGACCATACAGTGGATACTGGTTAGTGTGCTTGTTGACCATACAGTGGATACTGGTTAGTATACTTGTTGACCATACAGTAGGATCCTGGTTAGTGTACTTGTTGACCATACAGTAGATCCTGGTTAGTGTGCTTGTTGACCATACAGTAGATCCTGGTTAGTGTGCTTGTTGACTATACAGTAGATCCTGGTTAGTGTGCTTGTTGACCATACAGTAGATCCTGGTTAGTGTACTTGTTGACCATACAGTAGATCCTGGTTAGTGTGCTTGTTGACCATACAGTAGATCCTGGTTAGTGTACTTGTTGACCATACAGTAGATCCTGGTTAGTGTGCTTGTTGACTATACAGTGGATCCTGGTTAGTGTGCTTGTTGACCATACAGTAGATCCTGGTTAGTGTGCTTGTTGACTATACAGTAGATCCTGGTTAGTGTGCTTGTTGACTATACAGTAGATCCTGGTTAGTGTGCTTGTTGACTATATAGTGGATCCTGGTTAGTGTGCTTGTTGACTATACAGTGGATCCTGGTTAGTGTGCTTGTTGACTATATAGTGGATCCTGGTTAGTGTGCTTGTTGACCATACAGTGGATCCTGGTTAGTGTGCTTGTTGACTATACAGTAGATCCTGGTTAGTGTGCTTGTTGACTATACAGTAGATCCTGGTTAGTGTGCTTGTTGACCATACAGTAGATCCAGGTTAGTATACTTGTTGACCATATAGTGGATCCTGATTAGTTATACTTGTTGACCATACAGTGGATCCTGGTTAGTATACTTGTTGACCATACAGTGGATCCTGGTTAGTGTACTTGTTGACCATACAGTAGATTCTGGTTAGTATACTTGTTGACCATACAGTGGATCCTGGTTAGTATACTTGTTGACTATATAGTGGATCCTGGTTAGTATACTTGTTGACCATACAGTGGATCCTGGTTAGTGTACTTGTTGACCATATAGTGGATCCTGGTTAGTATACTTGTTGACCATATAGTGGATCCTGGTTAGTATACCTGTTTGACCATACAGTGGATCCTGGTTTATACTTGTTGACCATACAGTGGATCCTGGTTAGTGTGCTTGTTAAACAAGGTTCACTTCCTATTAGTGGCAGAACATTTTGTTTATTACCACCAGCTTTGGAGTGGACCCAACCTCACCGAATGTGTGCTAGAATGTGTGTGGGTGGTCCGGGCAGGAAAGATGGCGTAGAAGGGAACTGTTCACCCCATGTCATTCTTTTCCCAACCAACAAGGCAATCTGACTCAGTCCACAGTTGACTGGATTTGTTTTATTCAAACTGGGTAGTGATGACGTCAACTGTGCCTAGCAAAATTAGGAGTACAGAAATATCACAATAATATCTCTGTGAAAACAAAGGGGGCTGGCTACTTCATCTCATAATTCTGTAGGTTAGTATACGGGAAAGGACTATCACATCAATAACCCTATGG
The DNA here is from genome assembly GCA_014155875.1 of Cepaea nemoralis. NCBI lineage: Eukaryota > Metazoa > Mollusca > Gastropoda > Stylommatophora > Helicidae > Cepaea > Cepaea nemoralis. Next base: position 180,983 of record JACEFZ010014892.1, on the reverse strand, counting down.
CAATCAGTATAGGATAACCACAATGTCCGAGCATTTAGTGCCCCATGATTGACAAATCTGAATACTTTTAATTGTAATCCCAACTCCTGGGCCAAATTCAACACTATTACATCAGCCATATTCATTACTTTCTCATATAACCGATGCCATCTTTGTTAATACAGTTTGTATCTCAGAGTCATTTGTGCGTTGTTTAGAAAAGTTTCATGTGTATAATATACTTATATCTTTTATTATATTAACAAATATTGTAATAATAATAGTCTCTGATGTGCTGTATGTGCACTTTACAGCAGAATATTGAATTCAAATGACAACTCATTATGTAGTCTGTGTCCATATATGTCTGTTACTGCTTCACATAGTGGGTGATTGTTTACTCTTGCTGAACTATGAATTGTGAACTATGTATGTGGTGCTTCTTATCTTATTTGCAAACATTTATATTATGTCGATTTGATACTGTATATGTTCTCTGAGTCTTTGCTTTGGTTCATAGTTTCTATTAATGCTATCCTTTACTGTTTGTATGTTCTGGTACATTAGTACATGTATATTGCACAATCAGGCTATTCTATAACGTGGACAATGACTAACATAATAAGGATGCAAACATTAATTAGTGTCTACACAGAATAGAGGGGCTCACATATGACAGAATGGACAATGTGGGGTTATGGAGAGATTGACACAAATATGAGTCAATCAAGAGGTGAGGAAAACACTGGCGCTGACTAGACCATGCATTGAGAAAAGAAAACCCGAGGAATTGGTCGAACCCACAGAACAAACCACATAAGAGAAGTAGATACAGACAGGAATAATATGGGGACAGCATGGATAGAGTTGTGTGGAATAGCACAAGAGTGGCTTGATCATTCATTCACTTGAAAGTCCTCATGTTTGGCTGGACTGTCTAATAGCATTCAAAATATCGGCTGGATCTGTGGACTCTCTTACAATGGCAGTAACAGCTAGCCTATCTGCTCTTTCAGATCCCATACCTGTGTGTCCTGTTGAGGAGAAACATAGCTTAACAAATTGTGGGCCTCTGCATGGGTTCTGTCCAGTAACCATCTCTATTTTTTTTTTTCCTCTGGTTACCATTGTAAACTTACATCAGTGGAGGGATTAGAACAACACCCTGAAAGCACCAATGAACCACTGCCAGATATTGTTGGCATGGAAACCTGTCAGCTGTTAGAATCAGGGAACCTGCACATGGATGATCGGATGTTGGTACTTCTCTGCCTTCACCGCGAAAGGTGTTTCTGGATGCAGATAGGACTGGTTAAGCACTTCCGAACAAACTCTGTGACTGACATGACAATCTGTGGCAATGATGGACAAACAACTATCCTTGTTTTGCTATTGGCTGGACTGCAGAGCCAGATGCAATCTGAGGTTTAAACTTGGAAGCATTGGTAAGCTAGTATGCTACCACAGAGACTAGATTATATGTTGGCACTGCACCTAAGCCTTGCTAAGGGAAGCATATCTTTGACATTAAACATAGGACCAGTATTCTTATGCATGCCATGAGAAGCAACAACTTAGAGTAAATATTTTGAATTCAAAAGGTCTCATAACCAAGTTACAGAGTGTAAATTTATAGTAAAAAAGCCTGCAAGGCTTTCAATAAATGTCAGTGTTAAAGTTGTGTTAATAAAGTTGAGATCTGTTGTGATAGAGAAAAGGTTCAGTCCATTTTTACAAAAGTCATGAAGTAATATAATTTACTACCCTTCATACTTTGTACAGGAAACTAGTTTGGGCCACCCCATGATACCCGTATAGATGAAGTTACTAGTTTATGCAAGATGATTTTGATACTTGTGTGTAATGTCACGTTCTAGGCACAAATGGCTGTGACCCTTCACACTATCCATTTCTCATGTCTTAGATAAATGCAGTCACTGATCATCTTCAGTGCCACTCGATCGCCCCATTTCTAATACTCTCTCTCTCTCTCTCTCCTCTACGCCTCTGCTCTCGTCTCTCGTCGTCCTCTCTCTGCTCTCTCTCTCTCTCCTCTCTCTCTCATCTCTCTCGCTCTCGCTCTCTATCTCCTCTCTCTCGTCTCTCTCTCTCTGTGTGTGTGTGTGTGAGAGAGAGAGAGAGAGAGAGAGAGATAGGGGGACAGGAAGAGGGGAGAGATGTTTAAAAACAATTTTGTAACCGGCCTAATACTTCTCACAGGGATTCTGCTTCAGTGGGGGATAAAAGACAGAAAAATAATACAACCCAGCTTTCTGTGTTCACTTCCTTCTTGTTTAGTGTCCCTTGTTTTGTTGTCACTGTATCCTGGGCTTCCAGCTGTGTATTCATGTTATTGTGTGTTTGGTTAGGGAGTGATTGGCATGCTGGCCCAATGGTCTTGTGTTTGAATCCCCAGCAGAGATGTTTGTTTAAACATGGACCTGGGTCTCCAGTTTGACCTAGTATATACCTTGTACCAGGATATGTTGTGGAAGTAAAGGCTGCCGGCATATTGACCACATCACCCACTGGGTGCTGGCTGGTTATCACCATTTACCCTGGTGGTCATGTGTTCAAATCCCTGTTGAGGCAGGGGTGTTAAAAACTGACTTGGGCGCCTAGTTCAACCCTGCCTTAATGGGTACCAGGACATGCCTTGGGGAATGACCATCGAGTACTGATTGGTTGGTCACTACAACTGGGGCTAGCACTATTTTCCAACACATCTCAAGTGTGGAAGAGGACTCTTTATTTTACGTACTATATACCTGTGATAGCACGAAGATGAGAGATGAGAGAGAGAAGTGGAGGAGGAGAGAATAAAGAATTGAAAGATAAAGATTGTCCGTCTTCCGGTTGTAGAGAGAACCACTGAATTGTGATTACCCTTGGTTTTATCTACCAACCTCACAAGTATACAGGTATGCAGGTCACGAATACAACGCTATCCTAACCGACAATAGTACAGGCACTCAGAAAATAAGCTAACACTGAACCAAGTTTATTTGCTTCTCAAAAGGCATTACAAAGTATACAAAGTGTCGTGCTGGTAAATAAATTCAAACAATTATGGAAGAATGCTGTCAGGTAACTAGCATCAAGATAATACCATCAAACTAAGGAATTGCACGCAATTAAACCACATAACTAGTCACATATCAATCAGGCGAACTATAATCAATAAAGTACGCAAGTCTGACAAGAAAGTATATAAATCTACTAAAGATGCACACAACCAACTTCCACAGGAAATGACCGCCCACTAGTTTACCCAGGCAATCGAGTCAAGCGACAACCTGAAAATTGAACAAAAAGACACCCATGACTATGTGAACAGCATCATCGGGTGTCAAACAACCTACTGCTCACCTTCGTCTTCAGCTACGTGTAGTTGACATCGGCTGTCAGAGATACTTCCCATCATTCGCCCAGGCGGTCGTTACACCATCCCAACAGTGTACCCCGATGCCAACATCAACCCATGAACCCCCAAACCACTTCACCATGTGTCAATAATCATGTGACATTAATACAATACCCACGCCGACACTGATAGCCTTTTCCCACAGCGGACAGACACATATAATTCGGCAGTGGGAAAACCCTAGACAACTCTCCTGATCTACTTGCCCGACACAGGCCGGCCGTGTTTCCCGCAGCCAGAACACATAACAAACAAGCGCTGATAACTGGACAGTCACAGGTCAACAAGCTACATCACGGTCAACCCCCAACAACCAACAGTCTATTCCTGTCCCCTGAGGCCTGACAAAAAAACATACAGTCAGTGACCATGTACTGGCGGCCATGTCCTCCTTATCATTGGCGCCATCAATCGTCCTCAACAGTATGGTAATTGAATATTATACATACTTATATATATTGCATTCTCAACAACAGTAAACTTCCCCCTGTCCTTAATCACAAAAACAATCAAGCACACATCATACATAGCTATTGATCAATAATGGACTTCAGCTCGCCTCATTGCGTCGTCTATATGTAACCTAAGCCATGAACCCCTACGCCCCATCACCACTGTGTATATCATAGCCACTATTAATAACATAAATCTACATCATCAACAATATCAATGCAGCTTGGTAACCACCAACAATAATCATAAGACAACAAGGTGGGACACATATACTGCCCAAAAAATCACATATGAATGAAATGCCCTTTCACACTAAAACTCCTACAATCATTATAATCTTTGCAGTACATAAGTCCACCTCATGATTACCATCAGTATGGGCCGTCAACATCGACTACATAAACCCACACAACTATTAACCAAACCCATGTTGACAAAATAGGATTAATATCACGCCTAACAACAACCTAGTTATGATAATTGATAAACATGCCTCTCATCCATCCCCGCAGTATAGTTTGTCGTCTTTAATAAAGCCAGTATTCAGCTCTTGAAGTATGGAACGCACGTTTCCTTTTCTTTACCCAGATATCCCCACAATCTGTCTGTAACGTTTATATCCAAAGGCATTCTAGTCCCCTTCAGCTCATTTAATGCCGTCGTTGTATCTATTCACCGCTCTCTATTTCCCTATCTCGCCTTATAGTATTAAAGCCATTTAAGTCCTTTACCCCCGATTCCTCCGTGAAGGTCCGAACCCGCGACTTTCTAGGTTGTACTGCTAACCAGTTGTATGCTCTATTTCTCCGCCGCAGTCTGACCCCGATTCAACTCTGCCTGGCCAGCAACAATACAAGCACATTCTTTCATCTGCAGGCTTTGCTCCAAGCGCTGTCCATTCATCCGCTGTATTCACCTGGCCTCATTGAATGGCTTGACCTAGTGGTCGCGTCTCGTACTGTCGTGTTTACATTTCTACAAGAAATAAATCGGGACCTCTGAGGCCACCAATACCGTTTGCAACTAATCACTCCTATCATGGTTTCGGCGCTCATATCCCTACTTCGTAATTAGCCTACTGCGGGTTACGTATCCTTTACCTCCTCATAGAATGTCGTAGTCAAACTCCGCTAAAGGTTAATTGTAGTTTGCCAATGCTCCCCGGTTTTAAACTGCTATTATAGTTAGCTAGCTAGCACGGGTCCGTTACAGGACGTCGCAGTTAAAACCTAGCTTTTACTGATTGCTCATGGTTCTTCTGTAATTTGTCCACGGTAGTTTGCCATTGCTTTCTAAACCTAAGTACCATTACCCGCGTCCGACTACAGACTAACCTATTTCCAATTAAACTTAACAACTTATGTAAGGGCCTTTCCAGTGGATACTTGCTCATCTGCCTACGGGTGCTTTGGTCTGATCACCACGCCCATGAGTGATTTCGCCACTTTCCAATAAAGTCAGGCTCCTTCCAATTTTGTTTGACTCAGTTCTCTGGATGATCCCACCAAACGTGTGTCCTCTTAGCCCACTTTAGTCTTGTATGACTTCCGAAATGATTGCAATTGACAGTAGCAATCAACAGTTTCTTTAGGGCGGTTCTTTTTTCCAACACTTAAGTCCGTGTTTCGCTCTGGTCCTTAGGCGTACCTGCCCGATCAGAAATTCCACAGCCCTCTGGGTCTCAACAGCCCTTCGAGTATCTGCACTCGGCTGTCTAGAACTCGCTTATCTCCTTAAATGTCCTCTGTCCCGCGTATATATGCCGATATATTTGGCGCTTCTTTCTGGAATCACGTGACGTTTCTCTTCCTTGTGAAAGGCTACCCAATCAGCATTTAGCTGTGCCGCATAATTAATTCTCCCTAAACCGCTTTATTCTAGCTTCCTTGATACCACTAGGTTATAGTTTGAGGTTAACGGCCTATTTTTACCGCCTTGGCCTGTTTTGGTACATGAGGCGTGGCCGTTCCCATATACCTAGCTATACCCGTTGTATTTCTTGCCCATTTGACAGCTCCTATGCTAAGTTTGGCTTCAGGTTCCTGAATTTCTTATTCTACTAACAACGAGAGGTAAACTGTCGGTCAGCGGGTCGGCTGCACCTAGAGTCATGCCCGACCACTCACTAATTTTGAACTACTGGTCGGTGAACTCTTTGTCGAACCAAAAAAATATCCCAGTTAATGCTTTCCAGTACAAGTCAGGCGCCTAGAGACAATGAAAGCATGCTGTCTCATACACATAATACTTCAAAGTGTGCAAGAGGAGTGCTTGACTGTCT
>JACEFZ010014892.1:130000-174746 GCA_014155875.1 Cepaea nemoralis | reverse complement strand
CATACTGTCTCATACACATAATACTTCACAGTGTGCAAGAGGATGCTTTACTATCTTGCATAATCTCTGTATCATGAATTGGGGGTCATTCTAGAGACAATGAAAGCATATACTGTCTCACCACATAATCCTTCACAGTGTGCAGAGGGCTTGACTGTCTTTGCATATCATCTGTAGCTGAATTGGGTCATTCTAGAGACAATGAAAGCATGCTGTCTCATACACATAATACTTCACAGTGTGCAAGAGGAATGCTTGACTGTCTATTTTGCATAATCATCTGTACATGAATTGGGGTCATTCTAGAGACAATGAAAGCATGCTGTCTCATACCCATAATACTTCACAGTGTGCAAGAGGATGCTGACTGTCTTTGCATACATCATCTGTAGATGAATTGGGGTCATTCTAGAGACAATGAAAGCATACTGTCCCATACCCATAATACTTCACAGTGTGCAAGAGGATGCTTGACTGTCTTTGCATAATCATCTGTAGATGAATTGGGTCCATTCGAGAGACAATGAAAGCATACTGTCCCATACCCATAATACTTGACAGTGTGCAAGAGGAATGCTGGACTGTCTTTGCATAATCATCTGTACATGAATTGGGGTCATTCTAGAGACAATGAAAGCATGCTGTCTCATACCCATAATACTCACAGTGTGCAAGAGGATGCTTGACTGTCTTTGCATAATCATCTGTACATGAATTGGGGGTCATTCTAGAGACATGAAAGCATACTGTCTCATACCCATAATACTTCACAGTGTGCAAGAGGATGCTTGACTGTCTTTGCATAATCATCTGTACATGAATTGGGGTCATTCTAGAGACAATGAAAGCATACTGTCCCATACCCATAATACTTCACAGTGTGCAAGAGGATGCTTGACTGTCTTTGCATAATCATCTGTACATGAATTGGGGTCATTCTAGAGACAATGAAAGCATACTGTCTCATACCCATAATACTTCACAGTGTGGAAGAGGATGCTTGACTGTCTTTGCATAATCATCTGTACATGAATTGGGGTCATTCTAGAGACAATGAAAGCATACTGTCCCATACCCATAATACTTCACAGTGTGCAAGAGGATGCTTGACTGTCTTTGCATAATCATCTGTACATGAATTGGGGTCATTCTAGAGACAATGAAAGCATACTGTCTCATACACATAATACTTCACAGTGTGGAAGAGGATGCTGGACTATCTTTGCATAATCATCTGTACATGAATTGGGGTCATTCTAGAGACAATGAAAGCATACTGTCTCATACACATAATACTTAAAAGTGTGGAAGAGGATGCTGGACTATCTTTGCATAATCATCTGTACATGAATTGGGGTCATTCTAGAGACAATGAAAGCATACTGTCTCATACACATAATACTTCAAAGTGTGGAAGAGGATGCTGGACTATCTTTGCATAATCATCTGTACATGAATTGGGGTCATTCTAGAGACAATGAAAGCATACTGTCTCATACACATAATACTTGACAGTGTGCAAGAGGATGCTTGACTGTCTTTGCTAATCAATCTGTAGATGAATTTGGGGTCATTCTAGCGACAATGAAAGATACTGTCTCATACTACATAATACTGACAGTGTGCAAGCGGATGCTGACTGTCTTTGCATAATCATCTTAGATGAATTGGGGTCATTCTAGAGACAATGAAAGCATACTGTCTCATACCCATAATACTTGACAGTGTGCAAGAGGATGCTTGACTGTCTTTGCATAATCATCTGTACATGAATTGGGGTCATTCTAGAGACAATGAAAGCATACTGTCTCATACCCATAATACTTGACAGTGTGCAAGAGGATGCTGGACTGTCTTTGCATAATCATCTGTACATGAATTGGGGTCATTCTAGAGACAATGAAAGCATACTGTCTCATACACATAATACTTCACAGTGTGCAAGAGGATGCTGGACTGTCTTTGCATAATCATCTGTACATGAATTGGGGTCATTCTAGAGACAATGAAAGCATACTTTCTCATACACATAATACTTCACAGTGTGCAAGAGGATGCTTGACTATCTTTGCATAATCATCTGTACATGAATTGGGGTCATTCTAGAGACAATGAAAGCATACTGTCTCATACCCATAATACTTCACAGTGTGCAAGAGGATGCTGGACTGTCTTTGCATAATCATCTGTACATGAATTGGGGTCATTCTAGAGACAATGAAAGCATACTGTCTCATACCCATAATACTTCACAGTGTGCAAGAGGATGCTTGACTGTCTTTGCATAATCATCTGTACATGAATTGGGGTCATTCTAGAGACAATGAAAGCATACTGTCTCATACACATAATACTTCACAGTGTGCAAGAGGATGCTGGACTATCTTTGCATAATCATCTGTACATGAATTGGGGTCATTCTAGAGACAATGAAAGCATACTGTCTCATACCCATAATACTTCACAGTGTGCAAGAGGATGCTTGACTGTCTTTGCATAATCATCTGTACATGAATTGGGGTCATTCTAGAGACAATGAAAGCATACTGTCTCATACACATAATACTTCACAGTGTGGAAGAGGATGCTTGACTGTCTTTGCATAATCATCTGTACATGAATTGGGGTCATTCTAGAGACAATGAAAGCATACTGTCTCATACACATAATACTTCACAGTGTGCAAGAGGATGCTGGACTATCTTTGCATAATCATCTGTAGATGAATTGGGGTCATTCTAGAGACAATGAAAGCATACTGTCTCATACCCATAATACTTCACAGTGTGCAAGAGGATGCTGGACTATCTTTGCATAATCATCTGTAGATGAATTGGGGTCATTCTAGAGACAATGAAAGCATACTGTCTCATACACATAATACTTCACAGTGTGCAAGAGGATGCTGGACTATCTTTGCATAATCATCTGTAGATGAATTGGGGTCATTCTAGAGACAATGAAAGCATACTGTCTCATACCCATAATACTTCACAGTGTGCAAGAGGATGCTGGACTATCTTTGCATAATCATCTGTAGATGAATTGGGGTCATTCTAGAGACAATGAAAGCATACTGTCTCATACCCATAATACTTCACAGTGTGCAAGAGGATGTTGGACTATCTTTGCATAATCATCTGTAGATGAATTGGGGTCATTCTAGAGACAATGAAAGCATACTGTCTCATACCCATAATACTTCACAGTGTGCAAGAGGATGCTGGACTATCTTTGCATAATCATCTGTAGATGAATTGGGGTCATTCTAGAGACAATGAAAGCATACTGTCTCATACCCATAATACTTCACAGTGTGCAAGAGGATGCTGGACTATCTTTGCATAATCATCTGTAGATGAATTGGGGTCATTCTAGAGACAATGAAAGCATACTGTCTCATACCCATAATACTTCACAGTGTGCAAGAGAATGCTTGACTATCTTTGCATAATCATCTGTAGATGAATTGGGGTCATTCTAGAGACAATGAAAGCATACTGTCTCATACCCATAATACTTCACAGTGTGCAAGAGGATGCTTGACTATCTTTGCATAATCATCTGTACATGAATTGGGGTCATTCTAGAGACAATGAAAACATACTATCTCATACCCATAATACTTCACAGTGTGCAAGAGGATGCTTGACTATCTTTGCATAATCATCTGTAGATGAATTGGGGTCATTCTAGAGACAATGAAAGCATACTGTCTCATACACATAATACTTCACAGTGTGCAAGAGGATGCTTGACTATCTTTGGATAATCATCTGTACATGAATTGGGGTCATTCTAGAGACAATGAAAGCATACTGTCTCATACCCATAATACTTCACAGTGTGCAAGAGGATGCTGGACTATCTTTGCATAATCATCTGTACATGAATTGGGGTCATTCTAGAGACAATGAAAGCATACTGTCTCATACCCATAATACTTCACAGTGTGGAAGAGGATGCTGGACTATCTTTGCATAATCATCTGTAGATGAATTGGGGTCATTCTAGAGACAATGAAAGCATACTGTCTCATACCCATAATACTTCACAGTGTGGAAGAGGATGCTTGACTATCTTTGCATAATCATCTGTACATGAATTGGGGTCATTCTAGAGACAATGAAAACATACTATCTCATACCCATAATACTTCACAGTGTGCAAGAGGATGCTTGACTATCTTTGCATAATCATCTGTAGATGAATTGGGGTCATTCTAGAGACAATGAAAGCATACTGTCTCATACCCATAATACTTCACAGTCTGCAAGAGGATGCTTGACTGTCTTTGCATAATCATCTGTAGATGAATTGGGGTCATTCTAGAGACAATGAAAGCATACTGTCTCATACACATAATGCTTCACAGTGTGCAAGAGGATGCTTGACTATCTTTGCATAATCATCTGTAGATGAATTGGGGTCATTCTAGAGACAATGAAAGCATACTGTCTTATACACATAATACTTCACAGTGTGCAAGAGGATGCTTGACTGTCTTTGCATAATCATCTGTAGATGAATTGGGGTCATTCTAGAGACAATGAAAGCATACTGTCTCATACACATAATACTTCACAGTGTGGAAGAGGATGCTTGACTATCTTTGCATAATCATCTGTAGATGAATTGGGGTCATTCTAGAGACAATGAAAGCATACTGTCTCATACCCATAATACTTCACAGTGTGCAAGAGGATGCTTGACTGTCTTTGCATAATCATCTGTAGATGAATTGTTGTCATTCTAGAGACAATGAAAGCATACTGTCTCATACACATAATACTTCACAGTGTGCAAGAGGATGCTTGACTGTCTTTGCATAATCATCTGTAGATGAATTGGGATCATTCTAGAGACAATGAAAGCATACTGTCTCATACACATAATACTTCACAGTGTGCAAGAGGATGCTTGACTATCTTTGCATAATCATCTGTACATGAATTGGGGTCATTCTAGAGACAATGAAAGCATACTGTCTCATACACATAATACTTCACAGTGTGCAAGAGGATGCTTGACTGTCTTTGCATAATCATCTGTACATGAATTGGGGTCATTCTAGAGACAATGAAAGCATACTGTCTCATACCCATAATACTTCACAGTGTGGAAGAGGATGCTTGACTATCTTTGCATAATCATCTGTACATGAATTGGGGTCATTCTAGAGACAATGAAAGCATACTGTCTCATACACATAATACTTCACAGTGTGCAAGAGGATGCTTGACTATCTTTGCATAATCATCTGTACATGAATTGGGGTCATTCTAGAGACAATGAAAGCATACTGTCTCATACACATAATACTTCACAGTGTGCAAGAGGATGCTTGACTGTCTTTGCATAATCATCTGCAGATGAATTGGGGTCATTCTAGAGACAATGAAAGCATACTGTCTCATACCCATAATACTTCACAGTGTGCAAGAGGATGCTTGACTGTCTTTGCATAATCATCTGTAGATGAATTGGGGTCATTCTAGAGACAATGAAAGCATACTGTCTCATACCCATAATACTTCACAGTGTGCAAGAGGATGCTTGACTGTCTTTGCATAATCATCTGTAGATGAATTGGGATCATTCTAGAGACAATGAAAGCATACTGTCTCATACACATAATACTTCACAGTGTGCAAGAGGATGCTTGACTATCTTTGCATAATCATCTGTACATGAATTGGGGTCATTCTAGAGACAATGAAAGCATACTGTCTCATACACATAATACTTCACAGTGTGCAAGAGGATGCTTGACTGTCTTTGCATAATCATCTGTAGATGAATTGGGGTCATTCTAGAGACAATGAAAGCATACTGTCTCATACACATAATACTTCACAGTGTGGAAGAGGATGCTTGACTATCTTTGCATAATCATCTGTAGATGAATTGGGGTCATTCTAGAGACAATGAAAGCATACTGTCTCATACACATAATGCTTCACAGTGTGCAAGAGGATGCTTGACTATCTTTGCATAATCATCTGTAGATGAATTGGGGTCATTCTAGAGACAATGAAAGCATACTGTCTTATACACATAATACTTCACAGTGTGCAAGAGGATGCTTGACTGTCTTTGCATAATCATCTGTAGATGAATTGGGGTCATTCTAGAGACAATGAAAGCATACTGTCTCATACACATAATACTTCACAGTGTGGAAGAGGATGCTTGACTATCTTTGCATAATCATCTGTAGATGAATTGGGGTCATTCTAGAGACAATGAAAGCATACTGTCTCATACCCATAATACTTCACAGTGTGCAAGAGGATGCTTGACTGTCTTTGCATAATCATCTGTAGATGAATTGTTGTCATTCTAGAGACAATGAAAGCATACTGTCTCATACACATAATACTTCACAGTGTGCAAGAGGATGCTTGACTGTCTTTGCATAATCATCTGTAGATGAATTGGGGTCATTCTAGAGACAATGAAAGCATACTGTCTCATACACATAATACTTCACAGTGTGCAAGAGGATGCTTGACTAGTCTTTGCATAATCATCTGTACATGAATTGGGGTCATTCTAGAGACAATGAAAGCATACTGTCTCATACCCATAATACTTCACAGTGTGCAAGAGGATGCTTGACTGTCTTTGCATAATCATCTGTACATGAATTGGGGTCATTCTAGAGACAATGAAAGCATACTGTCCCATACCCATAATACTTCACAGTGTGAAGAGGATGCTTGACTATCTTTGCATAATCATCTGTACATGAATTGGGGTCATTCTAGAGACAATGAAAGCATACTGTCTCATACACATAATACTTCACAGTGTGCAAGAGGATGCTGGACTATCTTTGCATAATCATCTGTACATGAATTGGGGTCATTCTAGAGACAATGAAAGCATACTGTCTCATACACATAATACTTCACAGTGTGGCAAGAGGATGCTTGGACTGTCTTTGCATAATCATCTGTCAGATGAATTGGGGGTCATTCTAGAGACAATGAAAGCATACTGTCTCATACCCATAATACTTCACAGTGTGCAAGAGGATGCTTGACTAGTCTTTGCATAATCATCTGTAGATGAATTGGGGTATTCTAGAGACAATGAAAGCATACTGTCTCATACCCATAATACTTCACAGTGTGCAAGAGGAGCTTGACTGTCTTTGCATAATCATCTGTAGATGAATTGGGGTCATTCTAGAGACAATGAAAGCATACTGTCTCATACACATAATACTTCGACAGTGTGCAAGAGGATGCTTGACTAGTCTTTGCATAATCATCTGTACATGAATTGGGGTCATTCTAGAGACAATGAAAGCATACTGTCTCATACACATAATACTTCACAGTGTGCAAGAGGATGCTTGGACTGTCTTTGCATAATCATCTGTACATGAATTGGGGGTCATTCTAGAGACAATGAAAGCATACTGTCTCATACACATAATACTTCACAGTGTGCAAGAGGATGCTTGACTATCTTTGCATAATCATCTGTACATGAATTGGGGTCATTCTAGAGACAATGAAAGCATACTGTCTCATACACATAATACTTCACAGTGTGCAAGAGGGATGCTGGACTATCTTTGCATAATCATCGTACATGAATTGGGGTAATTCTAGAGACAATGAAAGCATACTGTCTCATACACATAATACTTCACAGTGTGCAAGAGGATGCTTGACTATCTTTGCATAATCATCTGTACATGAATTGGGGTCATTCTAGAGACAATGAAAGCATACTGTCTCATACACATAATACTTCACAGTGTGCAAGAGGATGCTTGACTATCTTTGCATAATCATCTGTAGCATGAATTGGGTCATTCTAGAGACAATGAAAGCATACTGTCTCATACCCATAATACTTCACAGTGTGCAAGAGGATGCTTGACTATCTTTGCATAATCATCTGTACATGAATTGGGGTCATTCTAGAGACAATGAAAGCATACTGTCTCATAACCATAATACTTCACAGTGTGCAAGAGGATGCTTGGACTATCTTTGCATAGCATCTGTAGATGAATTGGGGTCATTCTAGAGACAATGAAAGCATACTGTCTCATACACATAATACTTCACAGTGTGCAAGAGGATGCTTGACTATCTTTGCATAATCATCTGTACATGAATTGGGGTCATTCTAGAGACAATGAAAGCATACTGTCTCATACACATAATACTTCACAGTGTGCAAGAGGATGCTTGACTATCTTTGCATAATCATCTGTACATGAATTGGGGTCATTCTAGAGACAATGAAAGCATACTGTCTCATACACATATACTTCACAGTGTGCAAGAGGATGCTTGACTATCTTTGCATAATCATCTGTACATGAATTGGGGTCATTCTAGAGACAATGAAAGCATACTGTCTCATACACATCTGGACTATCTTTGCATAATCATCTGTAGATGAATTGGGGTCATTCTAGAGACAATGAAAGCATACTGTCTCATACCCATAATACTTCACAGTGTGCAAGAGGATGCTTGACTATCTTTGCATAATCATCTGTAGATGAATTGGGGTCATTCTAGAGACAATGAAAGCATACTGTCTCATACACATAATACTTCACAGTGTGCAAGAGGATGCTGGACTATCTTTGCATAATCATCTGTAGATGAATTGGGGTCATTCTAGAGACAATGAAAGCATACTGTCTCATACCCATAATACTTCACAGTGTGCAAGAGGATGCTGGACTGATCTTTGCATAATCATCTGTAGATGAATTGGGGTCATTCTAGAGACAATGAAAGCATACTGTCTCATACCCATAATACTTCACAGTGTGCAAGAGGATGCTGACTATCTTTGCATAATCATCTGTAGATGAATTGGGGTCATCTAGAGACAATGAAAGCATACTGTCTCATACCCATAATTACTTCACAGTGTGCAAGAGGATGCTTGACTATCTTTGCATAATCATCTGTACATGAATTGGGGTCATTCTAGAGACAATGAAAGCATACTGTCTCATACCCATAATACTTCACAGTGTGCAAGAGGATGCTTGACTATCTTTGCATAATCATCTGTAGATGAATTGGGGTCATTCTAGAGACAATGAAAGCATACTGTCTCATACCCATAATACTTCACAGTGTGCAAGAGGATGCTTGACTATCTTTGCATAATCATCTGTAGATGAATTGGGGTCATTCTAGAGACAATGAAAGCATACTGTCTCATACCCATAATACTTCACAGTGTGCAAGAGGATGCTTGACTGTCTTTGCATAATCATCTGTACATGAATTGGGGTCATTCTAGAGACAATGAAAGACATACTGTCTCATACCCATAATACTTCACAGTGTGGAAGAGGATGCTTGACTGTCTTGCATAATCATCTGTAGATGAATTGGGGTCATTCTAGAGACAATGAAAGCATACTGTCTCATACCCATAATACTTCACAGTGTGCAAGAGGATGCTTGACTGTCTTTGCATAATCATCTGTAGATGAATTGGGGTCATTCTAGAGACAATGAAAGCATACTGTCTCATACCCATAATACTTCACAGTGTGCAAGAGGATGCTTGACTGTCTTTGCATAATCATCTGTAGATGAATTGGGGTCATTCTAGAGACAATGAAGCAGACTGTCTCATACCCATAATACTTCACAGTGTGCAAGAGGATGCTTGACTGTCTTTGCATAATCATCTGTAGATGAATTGGGGTCATTCTAGAGACAATGAAAGCATACTGTCTCATACCCATAATACTTCACAGTGTGCAAGAGGATGCTTGACTATCTTTGCATAATCATCTGTAGATGAATTGGGGTCATTCTAGAGACAATGAAAGCATACTGTCTCATACCCATAATACTTCACAGTGTGCAAGAGGATGCTTGACTGTCTTTGCATAATCATCTGTAGATGAATTGGGGTCATTCTAGAGACAATGAAAGCATACTGTCTTATACACATAATACTTCACAGTGTGCAAGAGGATGCTTGACTGTCTTTGCATAATCATCTGTAGATGAATTGGGGTCATTCTAGAGACAATGAAAGCATACTGTCTCATACACATAATACTTCACAGTGTGCAAGAGGATGCTTGACTATCTTTGCATAATCATCTGTAGATGAATTGGGGTCATTCTAGAGACAATGAAAGCATACTGTCTCATACACATAATACTTCACAGTGTGCAAGAGGATGCTTGACTGTCTTTGCATAATCATCTGTAGATGAATTGGGGTCATTCTAGAGACAATGAAAGCATACTGTCTCATACACATAATACTTCACAGTGTGCAAGAGGATGCTTGACTATCTTTGATAATCATCTGTACATGAATTGGGGTCATTCTAGAGACAATGAAAGCATACTGTCTCATACACATAATACTTCACAGTGTGCAAGAGGATGCTTGACTGTCTTTGCATAATCATCTGTACATGAATTGGGGTCATTCTAGAGACAATGAAAGCATACTGTCTCATACCCATAATACTTCACAGTGTGGAAGAGGATGCTTGACTATCTTTGCATAATCATCTGTACATGAATTGGGGTCATTCTAGAGACAATGAAAGCATACTGTCTCATACACATAATACTTCACAGTGTGCAAGAGGATGCTTGACTATCTTTGCATAATCATCTGTACATGAATTGGGGTCATTCTAGAGACAATGAAAGCATACTGTCTCATACACATAATACTTCACAGTGTGCAAGAGGATGCTTGACTGTCTTTGCATAATCATCTGCAGATGAATTGGGGTCATTCTAGAGACAATGAAAGCATACTGTCTCATACCCATAATACTTCACAGTGTGCAAGAGGATGCTTGACTGTCTTTGCATAATCATCTGTAGATGAATTGGGGTCATTCTAGAGACAATGAAAGCATACTGTCTCATACCCATAATACTTCACAGTGTGCAAGAGGATGCTTGACTGTCTTTGCATAATCATCTGTAGATGATTGGGGTCATTCTAGAGACAATGAAAGCATACTGTCTCATACACATAATACTTCACAGTGTGCAAGAGGATGCTTGACTATCTTTGCATAATCATCTGTACATGAATTGGGGTCATTCTAGAGACAATGAAAGCATACTGTCTCATACACATAATACTTCACAGTGTGCAAGAGGATGCTTGACTGTCTTTGCATAATCATCTGTAGATGAATTGGGGTCATTCTAGAGACAATGAAAGCATACTGTCTCATACCCATAATACTTCACAGTGTGGAAGAGGATGCTTGACTATCTTTGCATAATCATCTGTACATGAATTGGGGTCATTCTAGAGACAATGAAAGCATACTGTCTCATACACATAATACTTCACAGTGTGCAAGAGGATGCTTGACTATCTTTGCATAATCATCTGTAGATGAATTGGGGTCATTCTAGAGACAATGAAAGCATACTGTCTCATACACATAATACTTCACAGTGTGCAAGAGGATGCTTGACTATCTTTGCATAATCATCTGTACATGAATTGGGGTCATTCTAGAGACAATAGAAAGCATACTGTCTCATACACATAATACTTCACAGTGTGCAAGAGGATGCTTGACTATCTTTGCATAATCATCTGTACATGAATTGGGGTCATTCTAGAGACAATGAAAGCATACTGTCTCATACCATAATACTTCACAGTGTGCAAGAGGATGCTTGACTGTCTTTGCATAATCATCTGTACATGAATTGGGGTCATTCTAGAGACAATGAAAGCATACTGTCTCATACACATAATACTTCACAGTGTGCAAGAGGATGCTTGACTATCTTTGCATAATCATCTGTACATGAATTGGGGTCATTCTAGAGACAATGAAAGCATACTGTCTCATACACATAATACTTCACAGTGTGCAAGAGGATGCTGACTATCTTTGCATAATCATCTGTACATGAATTGGGGTCATTCTAGAGACAATGAAAGCATACTGTCTCATACACATAATACTTCACAGTGTGCAAGAGGATGCTTGACTATCTTTGCATAATCATCTGTAGATGAATTGGGGTCATTCTAGAGACAATGAAAGCATACTGTCTCATACACATAATACTTCACAGTGTGCAAGAGGATGCTTGACTATCTTTGCATAATCATCTGTAGATGAATTGAGGTCATTCTAGGGACAATGAAAGCCTACTGTCTCATACCCATAATACTTCACAGTGTGCAAGAGGATGCTTGACTATCTTTGCATAATCATCTGTAGATGAATTGGGGTCATTCTAGAGACAATGAAAGCATACTGTCTCATACCCATAATACTTCACAGTGTGCAAGAGGATGCTTGACTATCTTTGCATAATCATCTGTAGATGAATTGGGGTCATTCTAGAGACAATGAAAGCATACTGTCTCATACACATAATACTTCACAGTGTGCAAGAGGATGCTTGACTATCTTTGCATAATCATCTGTAGATGAATTGGGGTCATTCTAGAGACAATGAAAGCATACTGTCTCATACACATAATACTTCACAGTGTGGAAGAGGATGCTTGACTGTCTTTGCATAATCATCTGTAGATGAATTGGGGTCATTCTAGAGACAATGAAAGCATACTGTCTCATACCCATAATACTTCACAGTGTGCAAGAGGATGCTTGACTATCTTTGCATAATCATCTGTACATGAATTGGGGTCATTCTAGAGACAATGAAAGCATACTGTCTCATACACATAATACTTCACAGTGTGCAAGAGGATGCTTGACTGTCTTTGCATAATCATCTGTACATGAATTGGGGTCATTCTAGAGACAATGAAAGCATACTGTCTCATACCCATAATACTTCACAGTGTGCAAGAGGATGCTTGACTATCTTTGCATAATCATCTGTACATGAATTGGGGTCATTCTAGAGACAATGAAAGCATACTGTCTCATACACATAATACTTCACAGTGTGCAAGAGGATGCTTGACTATCTTTGCATAATCATCTGTACATGAATTGGGGTCATTCTAGAGACAATGAAAGCATACTGTCTCATACACATAATACTTCACAGTGTGCAAGAGGATGCTTGACTATCTTTGCATAATCATCTGTACATGAATTGGGGTCATTCTAGAGACATAGAAAGCATACTGTCTCATACACATAATACTTCACAGTGTGCAAGAGGATGCTTGACTATCTTTGCATAATCATCTGTACATGAATTGGGGTCATTCTAGAGACAATGAAAGCATACTGTCTCATACACATAATACTTCACAGTGTGCAAGAGGATGCTTGACTATCTTTGCATAATCATCTGTACATGAATTGGGATCATTCTAGAGACAAAGCATACTGTCTCATACACATAATACTTCACAGTGTGCAAGAGGATGCTTGACTATCTTTGCATAATCATCTGTACATGAATTGGGGTCATTCTAGAGACAATGAAAGCATACTGTCTCATACACATAATACTTCACAGTGTGCAAGAGGATGCTTGACTATCTTTGCATAATCATCTGTACATGAATTGGGGTCATTCTAGAGACAATGAAAGCATACTGTCTCATACACATAATACTTCACAGTGTGCAAGAGGATGCTTGACTATCTTTGCATAATCATCTGTAGATGAATTGGGGTCATTCTAGAGACAATGAAAGCATACTGTCTCATACACATAATACTTCACAGTGTGCAAGAGGATGCTTGACTATCTTTGCATAATCATCTGTAGATGAATTGGGGTCATTCTAGGGACAATGAAAGCTACTGTCTCATACCCATAATACTTCACAGTGTGCAAGAGGATGCTTGACTATCTTTGCATAATCATCTGTAGATGAATTGGGGTCATTCTAGAGACAATGAAAGCATACTGTCTCATACCCATAATACTTCACAGTGTGCAAGAGGATGCTGACTATCTTTGCATAATCATCTGTAGATGAATGGGGTCATTCTAGAGACAATGAAAGCATACTGTCTCATACACATAATACTTCACAGTGTGCAAGAGGATGCTTGACTATCTTTGCATAATCATCTGTAGATGAATTGGGGGTCATTCTAGAGACAATGAAAGCATACTGTCTCATACACATAATACTTCACAGTGTGGAAGAGGATGCTTGACTGTCTTTGCATAATCATCTGTAGATGAATTGGGGTCATTCTAGAGACAATGAAAGCATACTGTCTCATACACATAATACTTCACAGTGTGGAAGAGGATGCTTGACTGTCTTTGCATAATCATCTGTAGATGAATTGGGGTCATTCTAGAGACAATGAAAGCATACTGTCTCATACCCATAATACTTCACAGTGTGCAAGAGGATGCTTGACTATCTTTGCATAATCATCTGTAGATGAATTGGGGTCATTCTAGAGACAATGAGAAGCATACTGTCTCATACACATAATACTTCACAGTGTGCAAGAGGATGCTTGACTGTCTTTGCATAATCATCTGTACATGAATTGGGGTCATTCTAGAGACAATGAAAGCATACTGTCTCATACCCATAATACTTCACAGTGTGCAAGAGGATGCTTGACTGTCTTTGCATAATCATCTGTAGATGAATTGGGTCATTCTAGAGGACAATGAAAGCATACTGTCTCATACCCATATACTTCACAGTGTGCAAGAGGATGCTTGACTGTCTTTGCATAATCATCTGTACATGAATTGGGGTCATTCTGTTTTCTAGCTAAATACCATAGTTTTCCATGTTTTGTTTGTTGACAAAACCCTTGGTTAAAACCTCAATTTTTATGTCTGTGTCTTTCATTTGTCAGATTTCCCACATTTCATTCTCATTCTTTGTTGACTTGGCTCAATATCAGAGCTCCTTTTTTAACTATTGTTTTTAAATATTGAGCACAACCCACTACTGGCAACGCTGTTTGTATTCTGGTATGAACCTTAGGCCCATCCACGTCAATGTGGAAGCACTAGGCTCGAGTTTCGCTCTCATTTGAGCTCGTCAATACTGCATATCCTTGACTGGACCCGGATCGTTGGCATATGAAGCGGGTCTGTAACCACTAGACCACATGGCACACGCTGGACGCAACCAAATTATCACAACAGAATATTACGTCACCCATCGTTGGATATAGCTCAAGATTTGCCCTATCAAAATTGTTTTAGTACTCTTAAGTCAATACACTGTCACAATACTCTTCTACCTGTATTTTTCATAACCACAAGAAATAGTTGATGGTTGTCTTATCTTTGAGACACTGCATCAGGTCATTCAGTCAGTGTGGACATATACAGACTTGTGAAGGTGACAGGGCCTGTGATGGCTACACCAGTGTTTTATACCATCATTACCTGGTGCAACCAATTTCAGTAGGCAGCTTCTGACTGCAACACTTGCCTGCCTCGTGTTATCAGGTTATGTTTGCTGCTTCCCCTGGCCAGTTTGTTGTATCTTTCCACAGACACCTTTTTTGGGCTTCCTCTGTCTCTTTTGCCTAGTATTTGCTCTTCTTCTTATAGACCATGTTGTGTGTCGGGGTAGGCATGTCTGTCCACCGCCCTCTGTCTTGTGTACAGCCAATCATTTTTGATACTGATGTTCCTCCAGGCTGTCCAGCACTTTCTCTCTAGGTCTCCCCCCAACCTTTTTTCCCCTCCGCTCCAACTTTTTTGTTGTGACGACATACTCCGGCTTTCCCCCTTCTCGTGACGCCCATAGAATGTGGTCTTTTGATGCGAGTAACCAGTTCTCTCTGATTTTACTTTCAGAATATCTGGTATTTCTCTCTATCCATCTACAATGTTCTCATCATTCTTATATAAAAACTACATCTGCACAAAATTCCTCAATTTTCTGCTAATTGTCCATGATTTACTTCCATACGTCAGGATTGGCTCAATATAGCTCATACGGATTGTCCCTCAACTTGATTGACAATCATAAATATCATGTTCTCACATCAGGCTAATTGTTCTACTTCACCTCTTCTTTTGATATGTCCCATAAATGTGATTCTTGCATGTGTCTTCTCCTGGTGGTTTTGACCAGTGATCTAGTCATACCTGCATCTCTGATATTACCTGCAACATGTCATAATATAAGGGGCGTTCATTTGACATTCGTTCGTGCTGCACCGCGCGTAATTGCGTACGTTGAACATGATAATGTCATAGTCATGTGATAAGTACTGACCAATGAATAAAAGAGCACATGCTTATCATCCCATGATGCATAGGTCCTGTTTCTGACCGTTGAGAAAATTGCTGTGTTGATCCAAAATCCATTCAAAGAGTGGTGATTCAGTTTCTTTCATTTGAAGTACGTCGACCAGTGGACATTAATCAAATTATGCAGGCAGCGTACGGTGACAAATATGTGTCGAAGGCAACAGTGACAGACTGGGCATGAATGTTTCGGAAAGGACGTCAGTTCACGACAGATCTTCGACGGCCGGGTCAAACGCATATTGTTGCAACAGAAAAAAACCATCGCCAAAATTGATGCAGCAATACAGATGAACCGTTGTCAAAGCATACGTTCCCTAGCGAAAGAATTTAATGTGTCAATTGGGACAATTCAAAGGTCGTTCATAAGAAACTGCAATATCGGAAGGTGTGTTCACAGTGGGTACCACGGATGTTGACCAACCACCAAAAAGAGGAACGCATGGGATAGTGTTTGAACCACTTGCTGCGTTACAGAGTGGAGGGTGATGCATTTCTCTTCCGCATAGTGGCAGGCGATGAATCATGGTGTCACCACTTTGAGCCAAGCAGCAAAAGAGAGAGCATGCAATGGAAGCATGCTGGATCATCAAAAGCCAAAAAAAATTCAAGTTACAGGTTTCTGCTGGTAAGGTTATGCTGAGCAAATTTTTTTACCATGAAGGGCTATTGTTGGCCAACTTTAAAGAACCTGGTGTCAATGTCAACTCTACCCACTACTTGCAAACACTAGACAAGCTGCAAAAAGCCAATAAGAATTAACAACCCTGCATGCTTTCTCGCGGTGGGACTTTGTTGCACGATAATGCTCATCTGCATGTCGCAAAGATTGTGCAGGAAGCATTAGCAAGGCAGAAGTGGGAAATTCCGCAACATCCAGCCTATAGTCCTGATTTGTCAACATGTGATTTTTATTTGTTCGGACCTCTAAAAAAAAAGCTCCCAAGGGGCAATGATTTCACACAATTGCAGACGTAATGAACGCGGGGAAACACTTAGTTCAGTGAGCAACCACAATCCTTTTTTGCAGGACGGCATTTGCCGCCTACCTAAGCAATGGGATGCTTGCCTGAACGCCTACAGCGACTTCTTCTGACCAACCCATGGTGCATAATTCATTCAAAATGAATGCTTTGTTTAATTCTACCACACCTGTTAATGTTTCTTTCATGCTTTTGTAATAAAGCCATTGGAACGGGTTTCAAATGAACGTCCCTAATAGCACCTGGAATTTGATAACTTAATGCTGGGGGATTATTTTTTTTCCCTTCATTCAGGATGACATACCCATGTTAACAAAGTGTGTGTGATGATGCTAATTTGTATTGGTGTATGTTGTGATGTTGTTATATTTGGTTGAGTTTCTGAAGTCAAGTTAAAGTGATGTATTGATATTTGATTGCAGTTGTCCCTCTACAAGAGATGTAGTGTCAATGCATTATGAACGGTGAAACACCCAGTGTACCTATCACTACCTTGGCAGGGGTGGCTAGTTTGACAGATTGTAAGTTCATTCTTCTTGTCTTGTGTGTGTCAATCAATCACAAATAGGCAGTCTCATCACTCAGCTTTATGAGAACATAATCACAAGTGGCACAATGCATGTTGTGGCTAGAAAGCCTTTATCAGCACTCAAAAACAAAGCATCACTAATACAACTGCATATACAAATTACAAAAGTTTCTTTACCAGAAATGTAGGAAACTTAGAGCAAAAACAAACCAAAAAAAACAAAAAAACATAACATGCAGTCTGTAGGTCAGCTGAAGGAAATGATGATGTAATGGTTAAAGTAAGCTAAAGTACACACACAAAACATACCGTGGGGGTTTGTAGGTCAGCTGAAGGAAATGATGATGTAGTGGTTAAAGTAAGCTAAAGTCACAGACAAAACATACCATGGGGTCTGTAGGTCAGCTGAAGGAAATGATGATGTAGTGGTTAAAATAAGATAAACTACACACACACACACAAAAACATACCATGGGGGGTCTGTAGGTCAGCTGAAGGAAATGATGATGTAGTGGTTAAAGTAAGCTAAAGTGAAATACATTTCAAGGTCAATTTCTATAGGGAAGACTAAGTGAGATCGGCACGGGTCAAAAAAGAGGAGATTGCACAAATATATGGGGGGGGGGGGGGGGGTATTTTGGATCTTTCTTTCCTTTCATTTTAATGTGCAGCACATCATTTTCACGACTTGCAAATTTGTCGCCATCAGAATCAAACGTAGTGTAGTGCCACTTCCAACTCTGCAGATATCTTTTACACCATAATTTTGCTGAGGCTTTTCTATTACAATTACCTACAGTACGGCAGTACACTATACGGGTTTGTAGCCTAGAAATAATTATCTATGCCAGGCGGTTTAGGTGTGTGCTAGGATATATCATTTAGACATGTTAAAGAACTCTGACATTGACACACTTACAAGATTGCTTACTGACACATTTCTCAGTATATTCCTGTCTTCATACATACAGTGCATGCCTGTATTTAGAAACACCTTTCATGGAGCTTGTGTATTTTGTGAATGAATCATGTTTTAATTATTAATGCCTTGTTTTATACTTCTGAATGATGTTCATATAAATGGAATGACCTCATTTTCTTCACTGGCTTCGACTCAATGAGCAGATAAGTAGCTGACATTAATTTCATTGTGTTTGTTTATGACTTTATTGTACATTTTTACACATTGCCTTCATCAAGTTGTGTTAATTTCTGTTGTCTTATGTGTGTATTAGTTGATGAAGACTTGTCTCTACATCCACTGTGACTTGTCACCATGTTTGCTTGTCTCTACATCCACTGTGACATGTCACCATGTTTTTGTAAAACTAGCTAGCCATCTCTACTTTCTGCTTTTATTTGAATTCATTGCTTTACCACAGTTGGACCCAGTTTGTTTATAATTGTATCAAGGACAGTAAAACTTTGATTAACTGTCTCCGTCCGGACCAGGGATGTGACAGATAACCGAACAGACGTATAACAGAAATCTCAGAATACATATGTAAAATAACGTGACTTCACTGCGGCTTAGGACGAAAATGAAAATAAAATTCTTTAAAAGATAATAAACCACATATATTGTATTTAATGTTATAAAAGAATCAATATAAACTTCAATATAAGAGTAGTAATATACAGCAATGTATTGTAATACTATAAATCTACATTACTTAAAAATAATCTGTCATTTCCTTCTGTATCTTTGAGGCACTAACTTTCTGTGCTGTGATGTTCCATATCTTACGTAGAAGTAGGATCTGTGTTGCATTTGCCTCCTCCTGCATTTCAAACCAGTTGATGCACTTTGATAACATTGTTTCTGCCTCTGGGTGGCTAGTTGTTGGTTAAGTAATGATCCTTCATCATCAATTTCTTCTTCTTCACTAGTAGTCACACTAGAAACAATTTCATCATCGTTCAAAATGTCAAATCCTCCATCCATTTTGTCACATTCCAACCAATCGGTTACTTCTTCTGGCATAATGTTTTCACTGTTTAGTCCTACATTGGTGCACTATTGCACAATTTCATCTACACTAACAGTCTCAGTTTCGTCAATAGGTCCAGGCAAAAGTTTATTCCATCCATTCTTTAGCTTAGACACTGTAAGGTCAGCCCAGGCAGTGGCGACATTGAAAATGGCATCCTTTATGTTGTATCACACATTTTTTAAAAGACGGCAGGTAACAGAAACTAACGGTTAAACGAGTGACGTTTAATCTCAGCTTTACTGTACTTGAATTTGACGTGAATCAGGCAACCCTTAGAGATGTTATTTTGTTTGTGAAAATAGTTCTTATAAATTTGAAATGAGTGTTCGGTGAGCAAATTTTTTTTGTATGGGCCACTGCCCTGGCAATTGAGCACATCAGTAAAAGTGGAATCGGTCGGCTTTATGAGGACAAAGTGACAGTGTGGATATTGCGGATAAAGGAGCCTTCACCGGCACACAAACAACAACAAAACACTGATGCAATATTTTTTATATTCATCATCAAGTGCCGGCTAGCGTAGGCGTTCATGGCTCTCCACAGATCTCGGTTTTCAGTTTTCTGGATCAACTCTGCTGCTGATATTCCTCCGTGCCACCGTCTCAATCCATCCATCATCATTTCTCTTGGTCTGCCTCTGCCTCTCTTCCCCTCGATCTTTCCAGTTGTCACGATGTTCTCCAATGCCTCTCTTCTCATTACATGAGGCATTGGAGAACATCTTGATAAATACATTGAATATAAAATTGTTCTATTACCCCAAAAAAAAATCATTTAGCGGAGGTCCTGGAGTTATCAGGTGAAAAAACACTAAATCCTCAGCCACAGAATCTCAGTTAGGGACTACAAGCTTGGTAGCTCAGCTGATGGGAGGGAAATAGCGGTGGGCTATGTCAGTCTTTACGTGGAAGCCTGAATGGGATGGGCACACAACGAGAAAAAGGGAGCGTACACAGAAAGAGAAGTGGGAACAACAGATAAGTTAGGATTGCAAGGATCTGGGGGAAAAAATATTATATTTTAGGTTAAATGAAACTGTTGAACATTGAAGCTGTATGTAAGGTGGTGAATGGACCCAGCCTGAAAAATGAGGTGGTTTTCCAGTTTCTTATGGTCTCTGTCGGGACACGTCTGAATTGAAATATAGCGGCTGAATTATGATGATTGGTTTTATAATACACATTTTGTACAATTATTTTATCCTTGTTTGAATTTTCAGTACTGCCACAGCTTCCTCTGCCTACACCATTGCCGCAGACGGTTCAGAACAAATCACTGTTATATAATTCAAGCATTGCTGAGGATGCCCGCAAGATTTTGGCCTCCTCAGATGAGCGGCTGGGCAACCAGCTTGCTCATGCTCTACGACAAACAAATATCAGTCAGATGTAAGTGTCTCAGTGTTGGTCTTTGGCAGTTGCTACTTGTGATGTCAGGTTTTAAGACAATAGCTACCTGATACACAATGGATTAAAGCAATACCTGGACAATGGATTAAAACTGATGACTGGGATAGATGTAGCTAAAGTGGTGTCTAGAACATTGTAGATGAATGTATGGGGTAGGATGAGTTAAAGTTGATATTGTTTCTTCTTCTTCCTTCTCATGTTATCCCCCATTGGGACATAGGCCCTAAACTTACTGTCTCCAAGCCGTTCTGTCCTTTACTAAACCATTTAGTTCTGTTCCATGTCCTCCCCATATTAGTCACTTTTGTCTCTACTTGTCTTATTCATGTATTTTAGGTCTTTCTCTATTTCTTTTGCACTGTGGATTCCAGACCTAAGCTCTTTCTCACTATTCTCAGGTTTTTTCAGTGTGTGTCCTATCCAGCACCAGCAGTTGCTCTTTATCTATTATTTTTCTTATTTTCTCCATGAGCTGGTGATTCTGTCAAACCACTTTAGTCTTTTATTTTGCGCAGGCCCCAGTGAACGAATGCTTGTTAAAAAAAAAAAAAGGTGTACATATAATTGCTTTAGTAGCTTTCCTTGTTTTTTTTATGTATGCTGTAGTGCTTATCATTAGAATTTAATATTCACAATTTGATGCTCAATTTAATTTCATTTGACTTCCAAAATGCTCCAATTGCCTTTTATATCCTTTTTTTTACAAATGTATTTATGGCTATCTTCAGCACTGTGGCGAAGGTGTTACAAACACATTTCGTAAGCCCTCTTACAGCGTTTGAAACACAGCTGCTGGTAATTTGGAAGCAGGCCACCTAAGCCACAGTGCCGGTTATGATAATGTAAGAACAAGACAATGGTCAGACCTTGTTGACAGTGCAGATATAACTAAGCATACTTCCTGTGCTACTGTGTCTCATTCATGTTATGATAATGTAAGAACAAGACAATGGTCAGACCTTGTTGACAGTGCAGATATAACTAAGCATACTTCCTGTGCTACTGTTTCTCATTCATGTTATGATAATGTAAGAACAAGACAATGGTCAGACCTTGTTGACAGTGCAGATATAACTAAGCATACTTCCTGTGCTACTGTGTCTCATTCATGTTATGATAATGTAAGAACAAGACAATGGTCAGACCTTGTTGACAGTGCAGATATAACTAAGCATACTTCCTGTGCTACAGTTTGTCATTCATGTTATGATAATGTAAGAGCAAGACAATGGTCAGACCTTGTTGACAGTGCAGATATAACTAAGCATACTTCCTGTGCTACAGTTTGTCATTCATGTTATGATAATGTAAGAACAAGACAATGGTCAGACCTTGTTGACAGTGCAGATATAACTAAGCATACTTCCTGTGCTACATGTTTGTCATTCATGTTATGATAATGTAAGAACAAGACAATGGTTCAGACCTTGTTGACAGTGCAGATATAACTAAGCATACTTCCTGTGCTACAGTTTGTCATTCATGTTATGATAATGTAAGAACAAGACAATGGTCAGACCTTGTTGACAGTGCAGATATAACTAAGCATACTTCCTGTGCATACTGTTTGTCATTCATGTTATGATAATGTAAGAACAAGACAATGGTCAGACCTTGTTGACAGTGCAGATATAACTAAGCATACTTCCTGTGCTACTGTTTCTCATTCATGTTATGATAATGTAAGAACAAGACAATGGTCAGACCTTGTTGACAGTGCAGATATAACTAAGCATACTTCCTGTGCTACTGTTTCTCATTCATGTTATAATAATGTAAGAGCAAGACAATGGTCAGACCTTGTTGTCAGAACAGATATAACTAAGCATACTTCCTGTGCTACAGTTTGTCATTCATTAATCAGTTATTGTCTGTCAATGTTGGAATTCTCCAGAGAGCTCAAGGACAACCTCAGCACAAACACAGTTGATGGCGACATCCCCCTATTGCTACAGACTGTGATGCGCAAGGATCCTCACATCTTTCAAGGCAATGCACATTTAGACGGTACGTTTAATTGTTTTTGTCTAATTGTATTTTTATTGCTGACAGCAGACAGGTGACAACCCAGTGCCTAGTCCATAGTATAGATTATTATTGCCTTCTTTTTTCATTTCCAACAGATGTTCACATATAAACTTCGGTTAATATTTGTAGCTGTAAAATTCTTTAGCATATTTTAATGTCTTTTTGTGCTGAATAAAGTAATGAGCTAATGTTGTACCTGGGGGCTTCTTGTAGAACAGCAGCAACAAACACTTGCTTTGCTTGGATCAGCCAGTCGTTGCAAGGTGCCCAAATTCTGTTTAGATTCTCCGTGTCTATATTTATTCAGCAAGTTATCTGTTGTGTTCTCTCTCTCTCTCTCTCTCTCTCTCTCTCTCTCTCTCTCTCTCTCTCTCTCTCTCTCTCTCTCTCTCTCTCTCTATTCCTCTCTCTCTAGTTCTCTCTCTCTCTCTCCTCTCTCTCTCTCTCTCTCTCTCTCTCTCTCTCTATCTCTCTCTCTCTCTCTTCTCTCACCTCTCTCTCTCTCTCTCTCTCTCTCTCTCTCTCTCTCTCTCTCTGTGTGTGTGTGTAACATATGATCTACTTTCTGTATCCCAGAATGGGGTTCACTTTTCTGTATGACTATTTCACTGACGGTGGCAGGAGCACGGTTGGATGAGAGGTCGATGTCAGCTCACAGCGTTCACTGTGGGCAGGAAGCCACCTATTTTTCTGTCCGATCAGACCTACAAAATGTGATGATCCTAATGCTTTTTTATGTGATTTTCTGTATTGCTTTTTGTGATTGACTTTCTGTAAGTTTAATCTCGCTCAAATATATGTTGCCTGATGTTGCACCTGACCAAAATATTAATTTTAGGACAGTGTGTTCATGATTTAAATCAGTGTTGATGTTTGCTAACTGTATTTTATGTTTTCTATTGTAGGTATGCATTCTCATGCTTCAAAATATGGCAGTTACATCCAACATGGTCACAGAATCTCCACCACCCCTCCTCATAGTTCTTCTCATAGCTACAATCAGCACAGTAGTTCCAGGTATGTACATATTCTGTCTCCTCTCCTATGTTTCTGTTTTGTTTGTAGCAGAGTTTCTGTGGTGGGGCATTGCAGCTGGCAGGTTCTCCCAAGTCAGAAGTGT
Source organism: Cepaea nemoralis (assembly GCA_014155875.1). Classification (NCBI taxonomy): domain Eukaryota; kingdom Metazoa; phylum Mollusca; class Gastropoda; order Stylommatophora; family Helicidae; genus Cepaea; species Cepaea nemoralis. The sequence continues at coordinate 150,484 of JACEFZ010014892.1, read as the reverse complement.
CGGAGCTCAACTCTTTGCAGGTAGAATGGGGACCACCCGGGAAGGTTAACTCGACTGACATGCCTGAAGAAGTTGGATGTGTTGTCAAAAGGCGCAAATCTAGCAGTTCTGCTATAAACAGCAGGCTGTCGAGCATTTACATCCAGAACAAACATTGTGGATGAAGAAGGAAATTCAGCTTGTTAAAATAAGATGCACTTGGACACAAACCTGTAGAAACGGCTCTGTATTAATCCTAATTTAACATACAATTCTGTCTTAGCTTAAGGCATACGTACATGTATACATTTGTTATGGAGGCATGCATACAGGTATTGTAACAGTAGCATGGGCATTAAATAGGCAGTAGGAAATAACAGAAAATATTTAACATAATTGGAACTATTCCCTGTTGCATGGAACACAGTAACTATGACGTGAGCTAGAAGTGGATTTTGTCACTTAAAGAAACATATATGAAAAAGAAGTAGGTTATGGTTGTATCTGACTGTTTTTGTATGTGTGAGGGGAAGAGAGATAGATCCGATCTGTATGTATATGGAATGACTGCAGCTGGGTATAAAAATAAATCAGTCAATCGTGCCATGCCAGAAAGAGTGAGCGGTCATGACTCGCCATTTCACTCGATCACCAGAGTCGTGGATCAGCTCATTGTTCCTTGTCTCGTCCATGCCATGTGGCCAAGCCATCCAGGTATTTTCCTCTCGGTCTTCCTCTTGGTCTGTTCCCTTTGATTTCGCCAGTTGTCACTAAGTTCTTCAATCCATTTCTTCTCATAACATGTCAAAAAAATTTTGACTGTCTACGGCTTATTTCTCTAAATCAATTTACGATGTTCATTTGTCTCCTGTAGTACTTGGTCATTGGTTTTTCTGTCTGTCCATGGCATTCTTTGCATTTCCCTCAGAAACCACATTTCTGCAGCCATCAGATGCTTTTCAGCTTGACTGCTCATTGTCCAAGTTTCACATCCATACAAAAGAACAGGCTCTGTGTATCCCCTCAACACTCTTTTTCTTGTTTCAATTGACATCTTTTTATTGGTCAGAATGTTTTTCATCTTGCTAAAGGCTACTTTCGTCGTGGCGATTCTTGTTCTAATCTCTTCAAGGCATCTCCCATCAGATGTTATGACTGTTCCAATATAATTGTACCGATTCACTTGTTGAAGAATAGTCCCATTTACTTGTATATTACATTGTGGTATTTCGTTCTTCCTAGTGACTACCATAACCTATGTCTTTTTACAATTTAATTCTAAACCCAGTTGCTCACTGTGTACAACAACCGCATCTACTAATTGTTAGAGATCCTGCGCATTGTCTACAATCAATACTGTATCATCTGCATATCTAATGTTATTGATGTTTCTTCCTCCAATGCTGATTCCATTTATATCTTCTACATTTCTGAAAATATTTTCACTGTATAGGGAAAAAAGATCTGGAGACATTACACATCCCTGCCTAACACCTCTCTTAATAGGCTGATATTGTCCCACTTCATTATCAATCCTTATGGCAGCTTGTTGTTTCCAATATATGTTTTTTATAAGTCTAATGTCAACATGAAATATATCTTAAAAAGAAAAGCATGAGTACAGTAATGTATGTAAAAATATATACATATGTTACAAGAAAAAAGTCGCTTAAAAGTCGACAGGGTCGACTTCATTGCACCGGGTTTTATCCCATATAGCTCAGTCTCTTTCCGCAGCACGGAAAGCGTCGCATAAAGCACGAACTCCGTAGCTTTTAGCAACGACCCACGGGAGTCTCCGAAACATTTAACTCGTAAACCGAAGGGCGCGGCCCGGAATCGAACCCACAACCTTCGGAGCACGAGTCAAACGGCTTGACCACTTATATACATATGTCACAGAGACATACCACTAGCACCCCCATCATGTAGTTGTGAAACAGAAAAAGCATGGCATAAATGTAACATGTCAGCGTTTTTGGGAGAGGAGTCCTGTGATGGCTTTCAAGATCACATTCATTCATTCATTCAGTAGCATGTCCTTTGCAGAACCTCGCTTCCATAACAACCTTCCGGAAAACCTCTCGATCATAAGCAAGATGTCCCGCATCCGATATACCCATCTGGAGATTATCCGCCACATCCTGCACCCATCTTTTCTTTGGCCTTCCTCTTCCTCTCTTTCCAGGCATATACCCCTCCATTATTGTTCTCTCCAAACTTTCGTGACGTTTCAAGTGACCAAAATATTTCAATTTTCTTTGTTTTATTTCACCTTGTTGTAGTATATTATGTAGATTTGTGTTCATTGTTTTTCTGCAAGATCAGAACCCACCATAATTGTTATAGCTCATGTTCCTGATCTGTATAACTGCAGCTAGATGTTCAGATAAAGTAACAGCTCTGCAATCACATCAGAACTGCAACTAGATGTTCAGATAAAGTAACAGCTCTGCAATCACATCAGTATAACTGCAACTAGATATTCAGATAAAGTAACAGCTCTGCAATCACATCAGTATAACTGCAACTAGATATTCAGATAAAGTAACAGCTCTGCAATCACATCAGTATAACTGCAACTAGATATTCAGATAAAGTAACAGCTCGCAATCACATCAGTATAACTGCAGCTAGATGTTCAGATAAAGTAACAGCTCTGCAATCACATCAGTATAACTGCAACTAGATGTTCAGATAAAGTAACAGCTCTGCAATCACATCAGTATAACTGCAACTAGATGTTCAGATAAAGTAACAGCTCTGCAATCACATCAGTATAACTGCAACTAGATGTTCAGATAAAGTAACAGCTCTGCAATCACATCAGTATAACTGCAACTAGATATTCAGATAAAGTAACAGCTCTGCAATCACATCAGTATAACTGCAACTAGATGTTCAGATAAAGTAACAGCTCTGCAATCACATCAGTATAACTGCAACTAGATGTTCAGATAAAGTAACAGCTCTGCAATCACATCAGTTTAAACATGGCTGATAATTGATAAACATTTTATGAGGTAGTAGTCTGTATGTGTGTCATTTCTTCTGCAGGCAAAGTCATTCACAATCCCCCAGATATCAGCCTAATTTATATACATCCCCAAACAACAGTCCTTACCCAGCGGCCAGCGCTGGATCAGGGCATTCATCAAGTCCTGCAGTTTCTCATAACCATCAGCCAAATGCAGGTAAGGTTTCATGTTTGTTCATTGTCTGCATTATTTCCATCATCTGTCTGGCACTGTTGTGGGTAACATCTTTTTTTTTTTTTTTTTTTTAATGGTGCATCAAGTGAATGTGAGTCTAAAACCTCTTCAGTCACAGGTGGACACCATGAGTCAGAATCGACTCTGTAAAGATGTTTGATTCATTTATCGTCACTATTTCAGGACTGAGGTGGGTGTCTGGACAGGACATCCACAGCAACAGGAGATGGAGTTATTGGCAAAATGACACATGTGGAGATGAGTAGACAACATGTGGTCATTTACATCAATACAAACATATCAGAGCAGCTATTGTGAAGACATTTGTTCACCTCCACAATTATCAGCCTAACTGACAAAGTGGTGATACACATTGGCAAGTAAACAAATACTTCAACAGGTAACAGACCCATTGGAGAAAACGGCTTTGGGATAAATTAATGCCATCTCCATATGGTATCTCAGCTGTAGTGGGTCTTGCCATTAGATTGCTCGCATTTGTTGATGTCAGTGATTTATAACGTGTAGTACATTTACAGAGCCTTGGTGGCATATAGTATGTCCCACAAAGAATGCCTTCATTCACGATCAATTATTTTGAAAACTGTCTGTTGCATCGTTATGAAATTTTTCCAGCCGTCTTATATTTACCCCCACCCAAGGAATATGTCTTTGATAGGTCCAAAAACAACTTAAATCATCGAGAGCGGCGACATTCCTTTGATGTTTTGCTGAACGACTAGTGATTTCTCGCTAACAAATTTATGTTTACAGTAATGGAGACCCGCCAATTCAGATGACACACAAAGGCGTATCCGGATTCGTATGGGAGTGGGTGCAATGAAAGAAGTAGCTTAAAATCGACAGGGTCGGCTGCATTGCACCGGGTTTTTATCCCATATGGCTCAGTTTCTTTCCGCAGCGCGGAAAGCGTCGCACAAAGCACGAACTCCGTAGCTCCAGCGACGACCCTCGGGAGTCTCCGAAAAAATGCACTCGTGAAATGAAGGACGCGGCCCGGAATCGAACATACAACCTTCGGAGCCCGAGTCAGACGGCTTGACCACTTCACCACGGAGAATCCCGAGAGGGGTGCAATGTGTAATATTAGTAAAGACAGAGAATTTACAGAGGCACGGGGTAAATAATTTGTAAATTAACAGGAAAGTAGAAGGAATATATTTCTTACCTTATTTTTCATTTCCTTCTTGTTTCTTCAGCTGCTGGTTAATAAAGTGTACACAAGTATTCATGTTAGCTTTTTATATTGAGTTCGTGAAAGCTTCCAAATAGCTGTGCGTTAATGTGCGTATGGAGTGACCAGAAATGATACCGCAATTTAGTCATCATGTTTCCATTTTTAAGGATCTGTTCAGCTGTCTGTGTAGTTTGTTCACACGTACACATGGGTGACAGACCCGCTTTGAGTCTTCGTGAAAGACTGTCTACTCTGCTGTTTACCGTTCAGAGACGGAACATGATTACTTGTTTTGCACTATGAAAATAGTTGTCAGTGTCTCTGTAGTGGGCTTTCTTCTTAACGACCAAGATGTTGGTCCTCTTTTCATTGAAGTTTATAGATTGATTCGCATGCACGTGTGTTGTCCCCTAATTTGACAACGTGTTTGCTCTCACGTTTCTTGTTATGCCACAATATGTCAGTTTCCACCGCAATATTACTCTTCTGTTGGTATTCAATGAGTTTAGTGTGTGTGTTTTTCAATACAGTTGTTTGTCACCGCTGAGGGCTTGCGGAATTGAAAATTCATCACTGTGGAATACAAACTGTTGCCATTGACATTATGCTGATGCTGTAATGTTTAGGGCCTGCAATTCGTCTGAATAGTTGGAGCAAAATATCCCAGTAAGTGTGTACGTAGATTAAGGTCTGCGATCTGCTCAGACCTTAATCTGTGTCGGACGATTCCAGTAGGTTGATGATTGCTCTCGGTTGCATACAATTCAATCCATCCTTTCTTCAATAGTCCTCTTCCTCTTTCAACACACGGTCCTCACATTTTTTCCAGTAACTTTTATCAATATTTAATAGCGCAGGACTGGTTGACAGACAGACAGAAAGGTAGGTAGGTAGGTAGGTAGGCAGAAAGGTAGGTGGATGGATGGATGGATAGCTAGGATAGGATAGTAGATGTAGATAGATAGATAGATCCCTCCGCCAGGAGCTGGGCGAAGCCGGGCCGAGTCAGCTAGTTTATTTATATAATCACGTTTCATGAATGAACCCCCATTGGACACCTCTGAAACTACATTTAACTTCGTGCTGTTTGTAGCCAAAACGAAAACCGCGAGACAATTTCAAAAAGAGCGGGGGTGTGTCTTGCCTGAAGCTGTAATACTTTTAAAATGATGGTACTCAATTCCGAAGCCGTAAATTATATACCAGCATATAAACAAACATTGAAATCTGCTGTACAATCTCCAGAACAAAAATTTTTTTTGTTGGGTGGACATAATGATAAGGTTATATGCTAAATCTCATCATTTTCCCTCAGTTGGTTACTGAGATATTGAATTTTATATTGAGGCAACAACAACAAAAAACACTATAGTTGTTTGTACGCTTGCCTTCCAACACAGTAGTCCCGGGTTAATTTCTCGACTGATGCTGGATTCTTTTCCAACTACTTTAGTACAGATCTAGGGTCAACAAGACTTAGTACAAATGGGTAACAGGTCATGTTTATAATTGTCTGGGGGGGGGGGGGGGGGGGGGGGGGAGATGACCAGCGCAGGGCACTGGCCGCCCCATCTCATATGTCATGGCCTAGAATATGTGAAGGTCACACCCCTGCTGGAGTATCTGCTATTGGACTGCCTGTTACCTTTACCGTATTTATGGGTGGACATGTTCCGGCGTTTTCATGAAATAGTGCTGCTGTGTAAGGAACCTAAGGAAGTATTCACTCCCCACTCCTGATCCTGGGGGTAGTGGAACAGACACCTAGCTATTGTGGATAATGGTGAAACTTTAGGAGATTCCACTTTGCTGCTTTGTGTGTTGACAGATTCCTTGGCCGTTGAAAATCATTAGAATGATTAAAGTAATTAAGGATTAAAAAAAGGATTAAGGGATGAAGGATTAAAGTAAACTGTCACTACCCTCACATATCTGTCAACATTAGGCTCGTCACACAGGAACAAGAGTTTACATATAAATATGTGAATATGACATACAAGATGAAACCACCATACTCATTTGTCAAGAATAAGATTGATTACTTGATGTTAGTCAAAAGTGGCATCATGCCACAGCTCTCAGGGGACTCCCTTTAGTACTTGTTCTCCCTCCACAGATATTGAAGTGCAGGGGTCCGAACTACCCCCATCACACTGTTGGATACAGATCTGAACACATCCTTGAAATCCACATGTAACAGTGGTTGCAGATTATATTTTACATTCCTTCAGTCTGTGCATTGTTGTCTTATTATTGCTGCCTTTCCCTGAGCACTTACACTTGTCCATTTGAAAAATGCTGGTGAGTGGTCTCGAGGTATGGTGTCCGCCTCGAGTGCTGGAAGTCCCGGGTTCAGGCCCCGGTGAGGACCGAGATTTATTTAAAAAATCCACCTGGACTTCCAGTAATAAAATTTCCCCTGGTCTCTGGGTAGTGAGATCGGTCGCCCGTGTGTATTGTTGCGCACGTAAAAAATCACCTTGGCAGTTGGAAATCGAAAAAAGAGTAGCCTAACGGCGCTGCCCGGGCAAAATTTTCGAGTTAAAAATCTACCCAAAGTATTTCAGGATCCGCGCCGATGCAACGGAGTCGTGCATATTGAGCTGAGTTTCTCGAGACTCAGGTTTGAGTTAGGAGGAACAACAGAGCACTTATGGGTTTAAACCATGTGCGTGATGTGGATCCAACGACTAAAACCTTAAAAAAACAAACTCTGAAGCAGGAAATTCTCTCTCTCTCTCTCTGTCTCTCTCTCCTCTCTCTCTCTCTCCCTTCTCTCTCTCTCTCTCTCTCTCTCTCTCTCTACTCCTTCTCCCTCCATCCCCTACTCTCCTCCATCCCCTCATTGCCATGAGCTCCCTCGGTGTTCAGGGCATATATTAATTAGTAAAACGTGCTATAGGTCAGGATCACGTAACAAAAGAGCATGACAATGCTGACTTGTGGTTTGTTCAAATGGTATAATGGGTAACTATAACTTCCAGTGGACCAGCCAGCACAGGCACGACTGCAGCAGAGAGCGTTCTGCCTCATCAATATGCACACCAAGCTCTCCCACACCTTATCACAGAACCCCACAGACGTGAGCGCATAATAGCACAGTCTCGGAACTCATGCATCCTCCATATCAAACGACAACACTGACCAGCAGTACCCTCACAGTACCCAATCTCAGGAACCTGTACCGAAACCGGCAAGCACTTGCCACAACAGGACTAAAGATCAGGCAGCCCACGCTGCGAGCGCGGTCATGTGGTGTTGAACGATATTGCCTGGTCAGATTCCCAGTATAGTCAGCAGCGTACAGGTACCGTGCTCTACCTGTCTGCTAGCACACTGTACAAAAAACGCCGATCCTCGCATCAGAAATCAAAATCATAGAACCCCAAGAAAAATGAGCCAGTTGTAAATGTTAGAAATGTAGGATCCTTCGGTGAGTATCTCCGTGTTTGACAGTACCTGTCGCAGAAGGTCATTTTAATCATGAATGTTAGCTGTAGAATGAGAGCATTCATAGAGTTATATACATCGCCTGCACGCTTTGTAGTGTGTTGAGATCAGTACCGATTTGTCGACTGAAGCCAAGTATTGTTTTGCCGAAGTGTGTAAATATATGCATATGTGTTGCTGAAAATACCAAACAGAGTAATCAGAATGAGGCAGACATCATCTTGTGGCTACACAAGAAGAGGAACACTTAAACATTGTAACAGCAGAAAAGATTTATGGGTAGAGATATAGAGAGAAAGACAGAAGATTCTTGCTAGCCTTGCATCATGACATGGACAAAGTCTAGCAGACAAATGGCATAACATTCTGTTGTAGATCTCAAGATACGCCATAGCCATTTAGCATGGCACACCTCATGATGATATCTGTCCTCTCTTCTCACTCCCCCACACTCACTTAGTATTTGATTGTTTGTAAAGTAACTTACTTTGTGGTAGCTGCGTAGCAGTGCTAGAGTAGACGCTTGCCTGCCAACCCAGTAATCCTGTGCTTCATCTTCATAAGCAGATTCCTTTTTAAAGTATTTGGGCTCCAGGTCAACCCAGGCTAAAATGGATGCCAGGGATGTCCGGGAAGCCAAGACGGCCGGGTGTTGTAACACCATATCACATCACATGACTGGTCTATAACAAGTATGGGTCTGCGTTGCATTTGTCTTATGCAACTTAATAGTCTTACTGGCTCACAGTACTTCCCTCTGTTGTTTGTTTTTTAGTTTCTCCGGTCCCAATTATTGGTCTGTTCTCTCTTCAATCAGTCACTGGTAAACTGACAAGCTGTTAATTCCAGTGGTGCAGGTCACTGCGTTCAGGCTGACTCTGATTATATTAAGGACATTGTAGACTGTTGTTGAGCTTGATTCTAGTCTGACTTTGTGAAGACTATATGACGGGTGCTTGTAGCATCAGGGGGAGCGCAAGTGCAGTTGACAATACACTACTTTTCATTGTTTCTTCACTTATTCTACGCTGGTACCGAGGAACGGATCCGCAGTGTCAGGCGGGGAGATTTGTTCGCAACAGATGAGAAATATCTCCGGCGGGCCGATTCTTGTTGGTCGCAGAATCCGCATAGTGTCAGGCATTAGTACCAGGCATTAGTACACTCTTTTATAGGTCTAGACATTTACGATAGCATGTACACGCTCATACTGGTCCAGACACTTGGTATAAGCACTCAGCTGAGGGAAAATCGCTGCGTTGAACCTCTCTAAGTTCAAATCCCTCGGATCGTGAGGTGCCTGGCCGCACCCACCCCCTGCTCATGGAGGTTGGATGCTGAGCCGCCATGCATCCGCAGGCTACCTTGTCAGACATAACTGGTTATCCTTTTCTCTAGAGATAACAAGGCAATGCTGAAAGAGGGATGGAACACTGCTGCATCGGGCAACACTTGTTCTCTGAAACCATGCCCAGGCACATTGTGTGATGGAATTCTGTCTAATCAATCACATACTTTTGTCTGTCAAGACGGCAAGCGTGCCACTCACTCACTTAGACGGCACCAAGCATCTTGTAATCGCAAACAACGTTGTGTTATGACCACTGGAAGTGAGTATCACAATGGCATAAGCAATAGTAGATTTATCTATCAACTGTTATAGATGTTAAATAACCTAATATTGTTGCTGTGTCTGACGTTCGATGTTTGACTATGTGTCTAAACCTCTGATTTATGTCCTCCTTCCTTCTACAGACACTGAAGCCAATAGGAAGGGTGTCTGGTAAGGATCTTTTCTCGTCTGGTATAAGTACAGAATCTGTGCAGTGCGGTTTGTTGTATTTATCTCTATCATCTTAGATTGCTGCTGCAATCAATATCTTTGCTCTTTTTGTGGGTGCTCTGATGTTGCTTCATACATGGTGTATTGACAGTTGAAGTGTGGGTGAGTGACAGCGTGAGGTCAAGCGGCCCATGCCGATGGCTATTTGGGGGATATGTGGTTAGTTCATGTTTCCCAGATCAGGAACACACTCAGTGGCTGATGGTGGGATCAGTATCACACTGACCCACTTTCACTGGACGACACTGACCTGCGTCACTCAGATCTGTCATTCAGTCCTCTAACCGCCTGGATTGAGAGCTGTGTGGGTGGTGCAGTAGCTCGCATGTTAATATGTTGGAAACCTCCACCTAGGTGGAATGTGTAACATTTGGTCACATTCATTGGACCGTCAATTGGTCTATTAAACAAAATATGGGGCTAGACTACGCACATCGGGCCGGGGCATGGAAGATGTCATTCTGCTTGAACTGTTTGTTAGTGTCATTCATTGCAGGTTTTCAAACCCATTGATTTATGTGACATTTGGTTGGCTAGTGAATGCTCTAGAAGAGTGAGTTGTATCTCTGGAATTTCTTCTTCTTCTTCGTTCATCCGGAGTTGTTTTTTTTTCGGATGTGATTGCGTTGTGCCTGTTTACAGCAGAGCTGCGTTCTTGCGCCGTTAGGCCGACACATCTGACTTCTGCGGGCATTTGTTGACCGGGTTAACCTTCCCAGGTCTCTGGAATTTGATGTTGGGACCTGAACGGAGCTGGCATCTGTCGCAGTTAGATTGCTCCACCCGGTACCAATGTACCATCTCCACAGAACTAAATCCCCTCTTCAGGCTCATCACACTTCACATGTGTGGAGAGGCATGTTAGGATGTCACCAGGTCATGCCTGATTCAACGAGTACATACAGCCTGACTGAGATTAGCCTAGATTGTTTTCTCCACGGCATAATGTGTGCTGTCCACAGACTCCCCCAGTGACCAGTGTTTTCTCCACGGCATAATGTGTGCTGTCCACAGACTCCAGTTTCTCCACGGACATGATGTGTGCTGTCCACAGACTCCAGTTTCTCCACGGACATAATGTGTGCTGTCCACAGACTCCAGTTTCTCCACGGACATGATGTGTGCTGTCCACAGACTCCAGTTTCCCCACGGACATAATGTGTGCTGTCCACAGAATCCAGTTTCTCCACAGACATGATGTGTGCTGTCCACAGACTCCATTTCTCTACGGACATGATGTGTGCTGTCCACAGAATCCATTTTCTCCGCGGATATGATGTGTGCTGTCCACAGACTCGCCCAGTGACCAGTGTTTTCTCCACAGCATGATGTGTGCTGTCCACAGACTCCAGGTTCTCCACGGGCATGATGTGTGCTGTCCACAGACTCCATTTTTTCCACAGACATGATGTGTGCTGTCCACTGACTTGCCCAGTGACCAGTGTTTTCTCCACAGCATGATGTGTGCTGTCCACAGACTCCAGTTTTTCCACAGACATTATGTGTGCTGTCCACTGACTTGCCCAGTGACCAGTGTTTTCTCCATGACATGATGTGTGCTGTCCACAGACACACCCAGTGACCAGTGTTTTCTCCACAGGCATGATGTGTGCTGTCCACAGACTTACCCAATAGCCAGTGTTTTCTCACCGGCATGATGTGTGCTGCCCACAGACTCACCCAGTGGCCAGAAGAACTATGAACATTAAATGTTGTCATTCATGTTGGTCTATCCTCAATTATGCTGAAGGAATTTATGGTTAGATAAGTTTGTATTTTACAAGCAAATACTTTAGCTTTCTATGAATGTCTCTTGCAGTAAAAACTGACTGTGATAATGATATACGGAAGAGAAAGAGAGAAGAATCCAACTACAATATATCACGAACAGCAGGTGACATTTCCTTCCAGGCGTCCAGGAATCGGCGGTCAGACGATACATACAAAAATAGGGCAGGTAATGCCACTGTTGATCTCATGGTGTCTGTTGGTACTTAATGAATTATGTATATGTTGTATTCTAGATGCTTAGATATGTTTTGTGAAAGGTATTTACATGGTACAGACAAAATATAGACTAACTAACTCATTCATATCTACATCTATTCTAAGTAGATATTAATTCTGTTTGTCCAAAATACGTCAGAGAAAAAGATATCTAGCAAAATACCAGCGACCAGTTAAGGACAGAGAAGTTGTAACCTCTAGCAAAGGACACCTGTGAAGTCATACATGTGATTGCCAGTGGGATATTGGAGCACACAGGAACTGAGGCCACCTACATTCTGATGATAACAGTTATTATCATCGAGTTACGCTGCATTGTTTCATCTTGCTCCACAACCAATTTTTCAGGTTTGCTTTTTGTAGCCTTTGACTTCGCCAGTCTCCTAACAAGGCAGCAGATTTTTATCATTTTGTTTGGTCCCTGTCCCCTGACCTGTCCGACATGGGAGGCTCTAACAGTAGCTGGCTACTATCAGCATAGCTCTTGGGGTCATTGGAACACACGAGCCTGTCTGCCACTTCAAGGTGAACACACACAAGCCTGTCTGCCACTTCAAGGTGAACACACACAAGCCTGTCTGCCACTTCAAGGTGAACACACACAAGCCTGTCTGCCACATCAAGGTGAACACACAAGCCTGTCTGCCACTTCAAGGTGAACACACACAAGCCTGTCTGCCACTTCAAGGTGAACACACACAAGCCTGTCTGCCACATCAAGGTGAACACACACAAGCCTGTCTGCCACACCAAGGTGAACACACACAAGCCTGTCTGCCACACCAAGGTGAACACACACACAAGCCTGTCTGCCACATCAAGGTGAACACACACAAGCCTGTCTGCCACTTCAAGGTGAACACACAAGCCTGTCTGCCACATCAAGGTGAACACACACAAGCCTGTCTGCCACACCAAGGTGAACACACACACAAGCCTGTCTGCCACATCAAGGTGAACACACACACAAGCCTGTCTGCCACATCAAGGTGAACACACACAAGCCTGTCTGCCACACCAAGGTGAACACACACACAAGCCTGTCTGCCACATCAAGGTGAACACACAAGCCTGTCTGCCACACCAAGGTGAACACACACACAAGCCTGTCTGCCACACCAAGGTGAACACACACACAAGCCTGTCTGCCACTTCAAGGTGAACACACACACGCCTGTCTGCCACATCAAGGTGAACACACAAGCCTGTCTGCCACACCAAGGTGAACACACACACAAGCCTGTCTGCCACATCAAGGTGAAACACACACAAGCCTGTCTGCCACACCAAGGTGAACACACACACACAAGCCTGTCCTGCCACATCAAGGTGAACACACACAAGCCTGTCTGCCACATCAAGGTGAACACACACAAGCCTGTCTGCCACACCAAGGTGAACACACACACAAGCCTGTCTGCCACATCAAGGTGAACACACACCAGAGGGGCAACAATTGTCATTGCAACTTGTCTGCTACACCTACTTCTTGCATACATTTGGAATATGGGAGTGGGCTTAGAATGTAACCCATAATAATAGGCTCTGCAACACTTTAGCATGTCTTTCTTTCTTCACTTTAATGATCCATCTTAATGGAGGTCATCATTATATTGTAACTGTTGGCCAATGTGTTTTTCATGTGGCAGAGGGGGGAAATGGAGTGGGTTAACTGAGTGATCCTGAAGGGGGTCAGTAGTGGTGCTCGCCAAGAATACAGAAAACAGATGGTTGTGGAAGGATATGATCAGCTGCACTACCAATAATGGCACATAATGCTGCTGGATTTTGTAGTCACCAGTTTTCTTTCCAGTCATGTTTGAGTAATCCAGTCTTGTCATTCTGTTTTGCTGACTCTTAATTAATTCTACAAAAGATTAATGTATCAGGAATTGCCATAAAGATGTAAAATCATCACATACACTAAGTCATGATGATATACCCTTGGGCAGCAACTATCTAAGCACTTATGTCAGGTACCTGTGTTATAATTGGAGCATCTGATCAGATGATTTGGTTATAAATTAATCAGCTTCAAATGATTGCTGATAGAAAATACTTTGGTTACTTACTTCAATGAACATGGTTGTGAAACTGTCAGGGCCATTTTTTTTTTTTTTTTTTTTAGCTAATTACACTGGCCGAAACTCTCCTAGAATAATGTCTCTTCTGCAGATTGGTTGCCTGGCATGAGAATTCAACATCATAAAGCTCTTTCTTTAAGAGTCATATTAACAAAGAGTTTGGTGACAGTTCAGCCGTGTAAAATTCTTCACTAGGAAATGGCCGGGATGTAATCATCTTAGAGATGTCAATAGAGAAGGACAAGACAGCATGCGTGCATATATGCTACAATAAAAACACTGCTGAGGAAGAAAACATAGCCATTTGCCAAAACTCGGTCATTACGCAATGTGTAGTTTAGAATTTATATTTCACCTCTGTTAGATAAAAACTCTCAAATGGCCATACTAAGAACTAGAACCTTGATCTCCTGGGTTGTGAGGACAGTGCCCTAACCTAGGACGATCAACATCAATATTTATTGTGTGGTTTTGATTTTGTCAGACAGTTATACATTTAAACAGAATGTTGTTTTTCTGATTATCATGTTTACAGCTTTTTACTGAAACCCATTTTGGTTCTTTCACAGCAAAACGAAGACGGAATTCTGTGGAGAGCGATGATGCTTCCTCACTGTCAGAATTTGTTGAAGTTGAAGAAGATATCAAGGCACACTGTAAGTCTTTTGTTCCTCTCTCACCTAAAATTACAACTTGAAACAGTATTCCAACATTATATACACTCTTGTATACAGTCGTTATCTGTCATTGAGTAGCAGTTGTCCCTCCCCTTGAACGATTGACATTAACTCTATTTCAGATGCGAAGATGAAGAAAAAGGAAAAGCACAGCAAGACAAGGTTGCTTCAGCCGGTAGTTAGTTTAGAGGACTTGCTGGATAGCCCCATGTTCAAGAAGTTCAATAGCTGTGTGGATACTATACTGGAGAATGCTGAAGATACTAACTTTGCCAGTTTAGACAAAGGTAACAATCACTTCTTTAACAGCATGTGTGTCTTACAGAAATGTTATTAATATATCAGCAGAAAGTGCAAATGGTCACCTTTACAAGGAAATAGTCATTTCTGACAGAATGGATGTTGCAGCTGGAAAGCCTTCATAAGTAAACAAAAACACATTAATACAACTACATTTTTTTTTTTTTAACTTAAAAAGGGTCCTTACCTTGAAAATGGGAAACATTTGGTTCTTGTGTCTTTTCCTCCAAAACACACACCAATATGTTTGCCAGGGCACAGTAAAAAAGTGTGAGGGAGGAGGAAACATTTGTGAGTGTAAGATTTATATTTCTGAATAGAAATCTGGGGCCTGACTTGTGGACATTTACACCATGAACTCAGTCAGTGTTTGGCTAGATTAAGAGGTGGCTTTGGCGTGTATGGTTAATGTCTTCAGGAACTTTAGTGAATCTAATGCAGGAGTTGACAAAACAAACCAGCAATTTCTAAGCTTCCAGAGTAAGGCACCTTTCATATGCACAAGAGAACTTGGTTGGCAGTCTAGGCATGATAGGGTGACTTAACCCTTGACTGCATTCTGAGATTTTTGGAATTTTGCTAAGGGTTGTGTGAGAAGACAATCACACAACACACAAGCCACTACCAGATAATCCCAAGGTTATAGATTTTGTCCAGTGCCAGTTTTCATGTTAAGACTTATGTTTATGTATGCTATTTTTCTGTATTTGCACTTCCTTCAGCTAGAGATAGTTTTATCACTGTATATGTTGTTATTATTCATTGTTGTTACTTCAGTGCAGTAGCCTTCTATACTTGTACTTGTTATTTTCCTCTTGCCCAATCTTCAGCTAGAAACAGTGCTATCATCTTATATGCATGTATTGCTGTTTCCTGCATGAACCCAGTCTGCAGCCACTGATCATTACATTGATATATCTTAGAGGTCCATGTGGATAAGTAGATACCAGCACTCACTCTTAAATGTCCGGTGTGCTGATGCCAAGGTAGTGGCTTCAACCTCTACACTGGTCAGTTGGACTCAAATGTTGTTGGGGATGTAAATTACCAGTATCTTAGAAGTACTTGCTTGGTAATAGTGAAAGCTAGTCCACACTTAAAAGATCAGTCCAGTGCACTAGAAGTGTTAGCACATGCGAATGCAAAAAGAAAAATAGTATAATAATACACGTATATCTTGTTTTGCATGCCTATTCTACAGATAGTGATGATGTTGAGTGTCCTCCAGAATCTCTGATTGCTAAAGGAGTTCTTACAGATTTGTATGGAGAAGCAGCCAAACTCAAATCTATGAATGCACTTAGTCAGGTAGGTTTGCCATACAGAGAGGAGTCTGTGGTGACTCGTTTATGTTATTGTAGGTGATAAGACTTGTGTCATTACAACATTTGCAGCCCATAGAGAACTCTCTGTCCCAGTTGCCACATACAAGCATGAAACTTAGTTCACATTCATGTTTAACTTGTGGAACTGTCTCTTTCTTCTTACAATCCATGCCATGTGGTGTTGGTGATCATGTCTGTCCACAGCCTTCTGTCTCTTGGGCTGCCAATACATTATGGTGCATTTCTCCATGCCATGATATCAAACTGTCCAGCATCTTCTCTCTTGGTCTTCCCCTTTGTCTCTTCCCCTCCAGCCTTTCTATCGTAATGACATACTCTACCTTTCCCCTTCTCATGACATGCCCAAATGCGAGCAACCACTTCTCTTTGTAAGTTACGTCTTTTAAGATCTCTTCGTTGCTGCTCTTTCTATCCTTCCACGATGTTCTCATCATTGTTCTATAACACCACATCTCTGCAAGCTTCCACATAATTCCTCACTTGTTTGCTAATTGCCCATGATTCACTTAACGTACACCAGGATTGGCTCAATTTAACTCTTAAGAACTTTTTTTTCTTCCCCTCAGTTCATAAAGATAAATTGTGGAGAATATACTTTCTTTTGTGAAATGTTGCCACTAGCTGGTCTGTTCTACATGTAACTTCCTGAATATGTCTCCCATCTGTTGTAATTAAAGTACCCAAATGCTTAAATATATGCATGTCAGACTTAATAGCACATAGTCCTATCTAAGTTATTGTATCACTTTTTAATATGTTTATTACTATTTTTGTTTTTTCTCCATGGCATGTTTTTAAAAAAAATTACAATTTAATAGTGTACTTTGTTTACTGTGTCAAATTCCTTCACCCTTGATGTGAAACTGTTTGTTTGAACAGATACCTCCTGATCGTTTGGTGAAGCTGATGACCATTCTCCTGTGGAACATACGAGATGGCTGTAAGGTTACACCCAACATCCCTGAGGTAACTCATTGTTAATTGTTTACAACAGATAATATTCACTGTTGCTGATCTGTGAACAATACACAGTTATTGTATCTGGTGTTTCTTGTTTCTTTGTTTAGTGTTTCACAGACACATAACTTTTTGGTCACTATCTGTGATCTTAGGCTCTACATGCAAATACAGATGTTGTATATTTTTCATGTGCATTCATTTCTCATTGGTCATCTTTTTCTACATTTAAATGGAAAGGAAGGATTTTGCTGCCTTGTGCGTTTCTCACACACGTGAGTGTCAAGTGTTGCTACATGACATGTGCCTGAACATCGTATCCATAGCAATACAACTTTATTTTATTTAACGCATGGGGACCTAGAATGGGTACGAGGACATGTCTTCGGATGTACAGGCAGGAAACGTGATGTTGAACCTAGGCTGGTGATTGGCCTGTACACAAGTGAGGATGTGTACACAGGGCTTCCGTATATGTTCCCGTAAAATGAGGGTCTCTGCAACCAGGAAGTGGGAAAATGGGTCATGGAGTATGAGAAGAAGCGAAAAGTGGAAGATGGGTCAATAGTCAAAACTAGCAAAGGAAATGAGAGGGGCACATAAGTATCAACATGGCCTGTTGAAACAAAGATGAAGTGGGAGGTTTGCAAGAGGATGTGGTCAGACAAGAAAGAATGTGCCGGGACAGCTGCAGAAAGTGTTAACAATTGACAATTAATGCTATAGAAAGGTAAAGGTGGTCCTGTGACAGACATTGCCATTTGGATGTTCCGTGTTAGGCTTTCACATATTCTAGGCTATGACATACTGAGGTGGGGTGGCTACTTCCCTTCCTCATCAACTTACTCCCTCTGACAATTTCCTGGCACCCATTTCTGTGAAGCTGGGTCGGCCCCAGGGTCATGATTGTCCAGAAAAAATTATCCTGTCACTGCTGTGGCAGACTTGTAACCACAGTGCCACCGTGGCTAGCTTGAGCCAATTTAGACATCAAATCAAATCAACTTTATTTTAAAAGGGTCACAAATTGGGCACACAGGCCCGTCTTACATTCGGCCCTTCCAATCACTCATCTTTCGTCCATCAGGAGCATTATACATTCACATAGGAAGAAAAAAAAACATTGTGAAATGAATGTTGTAAACATAAACAAGGCAAATTACCATGTTATGAGGCCCATCTCCCACCTACCCACACACACACACCCAGGGACACATACATACCCCACCAACCGACCCATCCCCCTCCTGCACATCCCCCACCCACACACACTGCCCTCACCTGTTCCCCCAACCCAAACACACTCGCCACCCACACAAACATCCTGTGCCAATTCACACACCCATTTCCCACCCACACATCCTCTCCCCACCCACACCTCCAACCACCCATCCCCCAACCGTACCTCCGTCTACCACATATTCCCCCCTCATGCACACATCCCCCACCAACCCACACATCGCACATCCACTCACACATCCCCAAATCGTACACACACATCCCCACCAACTGACATCTCCCTACCCACACACACACACATCTCCCTAACCACCTATACATCCCTAATCCACTCACACACACCCCACCACCCACACATACATCCTCAACCCACCCACACATGCCCTAACCCACATCCCACCACATGATATTCCCAACCCATGCACCACACACATATATCCCTCACCCACACATCCCACACCTACATACCACCACACATCCCCCACCTACACACCACACACATATCCCCCACCCACATACCCCCCACCCACATACCACACAATATCCACCCCCACACATACCCTCACCCACCCACCCCACACATACGCCCACACACCACACACAGACACCCACACACCACACATACCCCCACCCACATACCACACATATCCCCAACCAAACACACCACACAACTCTCCCCACCCACACACATTCCCCACCCATCCACCAACACACACACACTCACCCACACATCCTCCACTATGCACCCACACACCCCCAACCAGACATCTCTCGATCACGCATATCACCACCCACTCACGCATCCCGCCCTGACACATACACATCCCTCACCCACCTACACATCCCTAAGCCACTCACACACCCTCACCCACACATTCCTCATCCACACATACTTCCCCCAACCACCACACATCCCCTACTCACCCACACATATCCCCCACCCATACACACATCCCCCACCCACATACTATCCCCACCCATCCACCACAAACATACCCCCCACCCACACACCATGCACACATCCCCCACCAACACACCACACATATCCCAAACCCACACACCATACACTTCTCCAGACCCGCTCTTACATCCCCAATCCACCCACACACATCCCCTACCCACAGAACCCTGCCACCCACACATACTTCCCCCAAACCATCCATACATCTCCACCCACCCACACATCTCCACCCACCCACACATATCCCCCCACCCATACACTCATCCCCCGCACCCGTCCCATACACAAATCCTCCGCCATACACACATCCCCCCGCCCATACACACATCCCCCGCCCATACACACATCCCCCACACCCCTACTTTCACCCCCACACATCCATCCACACATCCCACCAACATCCACACACCCCAACCCATCCAAACGCATACCCCCACCCACATATCCCACACTCGCTCACATCCTCCATACACATACTCACACATTCTCACATCTAGACACATACATAACACCTCACATGAGCATTGAAACTAGTGATAGTAATGATTAGTTAGTTAGTTAGTCTTTCCTCTTGAGCCCAAAACTGCGCATAGGGCAGAAGTCATGGCTCTCCATGTCTGACAGCTCGCTGCTACCTGTTGTAGATCTTGGATGTTTGTTTGGCCGTTGAATGATTGATCGGTAATAATAGTATCTGTTTGTGTTGTGTTTCTGTACATTGTGTTTGAAGTGAGCTAACAGAAGCCTGATGGTTTAGTTTAAGAGATGCACTGTGATTTAATCAACATGGACTTGTCTCATTTTCAGGATGAAGATGAGGAGGAGTGTAAACTGTGGCGAGAGCTCACCATGGAGCGTGTGATGCGGAGTATGGATGCTTCTTTGACAGCCCTAGCAGTCATGACGGGACGCAACATGCCAAAACAAGTCTATCTAGAGGATGTCATAGAGAGGATCATCTTGTATTCTAAATTCCAACTACACAACACTGTCTACCCAGAGTTTGACCCCGTCTACAGACTGGACTCAAAGGATAAAGGTGAACACAGTTTCTTGTGCATCATTTTTGTATTTATCAACTGCTGTTGCTTCCTCAAATATGTGCCTCTGCATAAAACTATTTCTAACCTATTGAAATCCATATGAATATGAAGCTTTAGGAGTGTCCTTGTATCTGTCCCGCTGTGGAATGTAAGAGGCTATGTGGGATTTTCTCCTTTGATACTCATAT